>JANRGW010004857.1:0-41408 GCA_024733675.1 Psilopsiagon aymara | reverse complement strand
ACCACAGCCTGCTACTGCAGGAAACTGGCTCTCTTAACCAAGGAGGCCAAGATTTCAGCAGCACTGGCCATCACTGCTTACCTTACATTTTATCACCTCGCCACTGATTTTCCTCTGCTGGAGGGAAATGAACACAAAAGCATAACATTCTACTTATCTATTGCATTTTTATGTTATGAAGAAAGAGTCTGGATTGCTAACTCCAAAGACAAACATGAAACTCCAAAGCAGTCAGGCCTACAGTACCAATATTGCTTGGGGTTTTCTTATTTCCTTCCTTTGGGTATATGCTTGGATTTGGCGTTTTTTCTTGATTTTTTTTTTTTTGGTTATTTGGGGCTTTTTTTGTTGGTTTAACAAAGTCTGAAGAAATTACTTCCTCAGCAATTTCTTACCTCACTTAAACAGCTAATGTTTACTGGAAATATACAGTAACAAATATTAGACAGTAAACTACAGACACACAAACATAAAACTAGCCTTTTTTGACAGTTAGGTCCAGCTCCGTGTCACTCCGAAGAATTACACATATTCTCTATTTAATTCAAATAGAGTAAAGAATTCCCTCCCTCCCCCCTTTGTTAATTTTATCTCTGCATTTACACTATGCGGGCAATGGCAAGAAACAACACATGTCAAGAAAAAGAAAGCCATTAGTCCTGATTTCATAATAGCAAGGGAGCACACTCTACCTGTTTGGAACCAGCTCTTCACAAGTGCAGAAAATGAGCAAACTTTCTTCCAGCTAAGTGAGAAATAGCAGGGCATTGCTTGAATGGCGTTCAGAAATATTACTGCTTATTTTCAGTAACACCGAGAACAAAATAATTGCTGGATTAACAGAGTAGCAGAGGGAATATATTCAGGATCATTCTCCTCTCAGAATGCCGGCTGGGAATCAATATTCTTCCGCCATCTTGTAGGTTTGCTATTTCCTCAAATATTCTTCCTCTTTAAAAGATAAGCAACTATTACAGACACTTGTATCCCAACATGAGGGACAATACAGGAGTAGGCAGACTCCCAAGAAACAGCGCATCATTGAGTCCACCTTCCTCACCATGACTCACACAGACATTCCCCCCCCAAAACCTCACAAAAAAAACCCATAACAAAAAGCTACAACAAAACCCAGAGAACCTTGTGTCTCACAAGCACTACCAAGACACTGGAAATGCCCATTTCGGTTTCTTGGCTTCTCAGAATTTCTCATGAAACAAACTCTGCAAACTGCTTAGATCCCTTCTCCTGTCCCACAGGAATGCTGTATGTATGGCTGAAATCAGTGGATTTGACACTGATAAAGGAATGTAAGAAACCACATCATACTGACTTGTCATGTAGATATTTTTCAGCATTTTCACATACTTTCCTTTCACTTCACCTCCTATCTCTTCCACAACATCACTTCTACAGAAGTTTTACTACAAAGAACTAGCGTACATAAGTTTTATCCCTCAATAATATTTTAAAATTAACAAAATACTTCTCATGATACAGTTATTTCTTACTTCTGAAATGGTGTACAAAGTGATGACACTTTTACCTTCAAAATTTTTATATTCTTTCTCTCAAAAAATTTCCTCAAACTTTCTATCTCCAACTAAGTGAATTCTGTTTGAGACAAAAACAGTGGTTGGGGGTGTGTGTGTGCCCATCTGGGACATTTAACAGGGAGTTGAAAAGCATCCTAAGGTATCAGGTATTGATTCTGAAATGTAAGACATCCTAGATCTCAGGTCTTCAGGTACAAAGACACTCTTTCCTCCCACCTAAAGCCTGCCATATGTTTATAGGTTCCTTTCTATCACCTGTAGTAAGCATGTACCCTTGCACGCACCCAAACTAACAGAGAAAAAATTACAGACAGAAGAAAAGATACACCCAATTCTCACAGCTTTAGTCCAGACAATAGCATTACACAGTTCATAACCAAGTCAAAAGCTCTACTATTCCTGCTAACAGTGTTCAATCTCAAATGAAGCTTTGAAAACTTAACCACATAGAAAATGAAACCTAAGCACAAACCTGAGGTTATCAGCAGACTTCAAAATATTTCACACAAACACTCTATAAATTCTCACCAAAGCTCCCTGTAATGTGCTAACCAGAGCCACCAGCAGAGCAGACTGGAGAGACATCAACACAAAAGAGAACACCATAAGGAAAGATCTGGGTTTGTTTTAGGAAAGGATTAAGATAAATGGAACAAGTTACCAGAAATTAAAGGCCTTCAAGGGCATCTCACCTGGAAATGCTGTACAAGTAGGCAAGCTTAGGTACAACGGATAATGAGACAGCAACTACAGGCAACAACGGAAACAGAAATAAGAACCTCAATTATACCTGGGGACCAAGCATTAATGTTACTATTCAGTGAAGCCTCACCTCAACAGCGCATTTCTGTTCATGCGCTTTCAGGAGGACCTGATTTAACTTGAATAAGTAAAAAGACTGTTTACTTGCAGGAAGGGAGAGTCTATTGTATGAGGGAAAACCAAACGACTTAGTTCTCCAAACATACTAGGGACAGACCTGTTTAAACTACACTCCAAATACTGCCACAAATCTTACATATTATCAGTACATTCTGACAAGCCAAAGTTTTCTAGCCTCCTGAAGGGAAGAAGCAGTTGCAGAAAACTTAATTTTTAAAAGGAGGCAGTAAACTCAAACAATTTATATCATATCCTCCTGGAAAGTACGCTAAGGCACATGGCAAAGAAAGATGTGATGGATGACAGCCAACACAGATTCACTAGGGGCAAATCCGGCCTACTAAATTTAGTGACCTTCTATGATGCAGCCACAAATATAGTAGATAACGAAAGAGCAACTGACATCATCTACCTGGACAAGCGGGGGGTATTTCACATAGTTTTGCATGACATCCATGTCTCTAAACTGGAGAAACATAGATTTCATGGAGGGATCACTCAGTGGATAAGGAATTGGCTCCATTGTCACAGTGAAAGAGCTGGGGTCAACAGCTCAATGCCCACAAACAGAAAAGTGATATTCCTCAGGGGTTGATATTGGGACTGATAGTGTTCAACATCTTTGTTGGTGACATGGATGGTGGGACTGAGTGTGCCCTCAGGAAGTTTGCCAACGACCCCAAGCTTTGCAGTGGAGCTGACACACTTGCGGGAAGTGATGGGATCCAGAGGGACCCTGACAGGCTGGAGAGGTGGGGTAACGTAAAACTCATGAAGTTGAACAAAGCCAAGAGCAAGGTCATACACCTGGGTGGGGCCAATCCCAAACACAAATCCTACCTGGGTAGAGAACAGATAGAGAGCAGCCCTGAGAAAAAGGACTCAGGAGTGTTGGTTGTTGAAAAGCACAATGGGACTCAGCAGTGGGCCCTCACAGCCCAGAAAGCTCATCAACTGCTGGACTGCATCAAAAGCAGCATAAACAGCAGGTCAAGGGAGGTGACCCTCCCCCTCGACTCTTCTCTTTTGAGATCACACCTTGAGCACTGCATTCAGTTCTGGCATCCCCAAAACAAGAAGGAGGCAGACCTGCTCAAGCAAACCCAGAGGAGGACCACAGAAATTGTCAGAGGCTGGAGCACCTCTCCTGTGCAGATGGGCTGAGGAAGCTGGGCTTGTTCAGCTCAGAGAGGAGAAGGCTCTGGTAAGACCTCAGAGCAACCTTCCAGCAACTAAAGGAGGTCTACGAAAAAGACAGAGAGGAACTTCCTACAAAGGAATGCAGTGAAGGCAAGGCAGGATGGCTTTAAATTCAAAGAGGGTATATTTGTATTAGATATTAGGAAGAAATTCTTTATTGCTAGGGTAGCAAGGCACTGGTACAGCTTGCCCCAAGAAGCTATGGACGCCCAATCCCTGGAAGTGCTCAGGGGCAGGTTGGACAGGACTTTGAGCAACCTGATCTAATGGAAGGTGTTCCTGCCCACAGCAGGGGTGTTGGAACTAGATGACTTTTAAGGTCCCTTCCAGCCCAAATCATTCTATGATATTATTGTCTGTGACCACGCAGGCATGGACTTAATGATACAAAAAGCCCCTTCCAGTCTTGAGTGTGCACCTCTTTTTTGCTAAAATCACTATAAATCTTCCTAAATGAAATTCCAATGCAGGCATGAACACTGACTTCTCCCAGACACACTGTTCCCTCTGGCCTGAAATGAGCAGTAAACATTTGAACTGGAAACCTAAGACTCCTCTGGGCCTACTTCTGTTTTCCAGTCTGCTGGATTTTGAAATGGACTCTGTCACAAGGTACTCCTTCCTGCCTAGCCCGATACATTTAATATAGATCCACCAAAAACTTATTTCTGTAGCTCCCTACTCTGCCACGTCTTCACTTGTTCAAAACATTTAAGAGTCCCCTCTGAATTTACTGGACCTGTAAGCACATGCTCAAACCTAGTGCTTCAAGCAGATGCTTGTTTAGGGACTGCCAGGCACATGTAACATACCTGGTAGCCTATCACTTCTCCATGCTGCACTAGGGATGCACTACCAGCCTGAGAAGGTGTGGATTCATCTTCCATCATGCTTTGCCCTCTGCCTTATCCTCCCCCTTTCCTTCTCCTTTTCCCCTTTAATTCCTTATCTTGAAACATACTTCCAATAGAAAAGGTTTATGAAATGATATTTTAGAAGTGACATACTGTTGGGTTTTGAGCATTTAAGAAGACAGTTTAACAGCAAGTATTTATTTGCCTACACCTTCCACCTGCAATGTGTTAGCTATGATACAAGTGCTGCCAAGCTGCATGTTTTCTCCCTCCCCCAAAAAGCAGTATTAATCTAAGTTCCAAATTACATACTTAGTTTCATGTGTCTTCTCCTACATCCTCTAAAAATATACAGAAACACTTCTTTTGCTCAGTAAATGTAACATACTTGGATTCTGTGTATTAGGGCCTGACAGTCAATTATCTCCACTTAACCCACACATCTCTTTCACCAGGTATTACTGTTTTTCAAGACAACTAACAAGTAACATACCAAACCTCTTACTCTCCAAATCAACGCAAAGAAAAAAATGCAACACTTCTAAACAGTCATACCACAAGCCTGTAAATCCTGGGTTTGAGATTGGCAGAGCAGGAAAAACACGGAGAACATTTTTAAAACACAAACCAAAAACCTGAAGAAGAAATACAGAACAAGACTTCATACAGATAGAAATAGCACTCTTCTGGAGGCTGCAGGAAGGAAGAGTTTAAGTAAGAAAAGCATATCATTCTCTAATGGAGTATCAGATTAAAAGTTGCTACTTGTTCACTCAAAAGCAAATCAAACTAGGTAACCACAAATGCCCAGTCTGAGACACTACTTCAATGCTAACAAGGCAGTCATGGAATTCTTAACATGAATGCTTTCTAACTTAAATATTTAGGTTTTAATCTAGACCAAAAAAAAACCAACCCTGATAAGACACATGCAAGTTGGACTTCATGGTCCTTAATGTATATGATAAAATAAGCTACAAAACCAGCAAAGCAGGCAGACAGGAGCTCTGACATTTCTGTTCACTTGTTTTACACAGATGCTTTAAGAAAATCTTTCAGACAAACATTACTGTTTTTGTCACTGTCTGTGAAGAGTTTCCCTCTCAATGAAAGAACAGCAATTCCAGGTATCAGCACGGAGCGACAGCATTTCCAGTACGACCACAGGTAGGGGAAAGGATAGAAGAGGTCCTCAATCTGAACTAAAGCAGCATTCATCCTACTTAAAACTGACTTCATGCTCTTGGCTTTCATAAACACCTTTCAAATTTCAACTAATTAAGAGCTGAAGTTCTTCAAATGACATCACCCCTCCAGACACCTGGGTCAAAAGAATTCCTGTTTCCCGCACAGAAACAAGCAGCCTCTGCAGCAGTTAGACACACTGAGCCACTCCAGCAGTTCAAAGCATTTGATTTTGGAGCCCCTGAGCATAAAGTACAACCCATTCCATTTTATTCCCAGCAGATGCCCACAGCTCAAGAGCAAGCAGATCCTTCTCACAGGTTAAGTGGGCAGTGGTGGTGGGGGGATACCAGGTGCCTATCAAAGCCTGTTTACCAATCCCTTTCTCAGCTGGGAAAGGGGGACAAAATAAAACAAAAGGCTCATGGGTTGAGTTAAAGACAGGGAGAGGTCACTCCGCAATTATCATCACAGGAAAACTGACTCAATTTGAGGAAATTAATCCAATAGATTGAAATCCACATCCGAGTAAGATAATGAGAAAACGTAAAGCAATCTTAACACCTTATCCCCTGCCTTCTCTTATTCTCACACCACAACTCTGTACCTCCTCCCACCTGAGGGAGGTGCTGAGGGAGGGGGAATGGCAGCTGCAGTCAGTTCACACATCACCTCTGCTCTTCCTTCCTCCTCAGGGGGAGGACTCCTCACACTCTTCCCCTGCTCCAGCACGGGGTCCCTCCCATGGGAGACAGTTCTCCATTAACTTCTCCAACCTAAGCCCTTCCAACAGACTGTAGCTCCTCGTAAACTGCTCCAGCATGGATCCCTTCCATGAAGTGCAGTCCTGCAGGAACAGACTGCTCTACTGTGGGCTTCCCACAGGGTCACAACAGCCTCCTTCAGGCATCCTCCTGCTCCACCTTATGGTCCTCTATGTACTGTAGGACCACAACCTCCCTTCCCTGTGGTCTTTACTGCAGGCTGTAGGGCAACTTCTGCTCCAGAGCAGCTCCTCCCTTCCTTCTTCAGCAACCCTGATGTCTGCCCTTGTTCTCTTAAATATTCTCATACCTCTGTCCCGGCTGCTGTCGCTCAGGGGTTGGGTTTTTTCCCCTCTTTGTAAATATGCTATCCCAGAGGTGCTACCACCATGGCGGACAGGCTTGGGCTTGACCAGTGATGAGTCCATCTTGGATCCAACTTCCATTAGCTCTTGCAGACACAGGGGAAGAGTGTCAGTTTCTCATAGAAGCTCCCCTGTAGCCCACCACCACCAAAAACCTGCCAGGCAACCCCAATAAACTGGCTCACATCAGGCAGCCCTCTTCAGAGCAATCCAGTCCTACTTAAACCAGCATTTTACAGGTGTGTGCATCTGTGCTACCCATCCAATCTGCTCACAGCCCACTTAAGTGACAAGGAGCAGAGCCCTCTAGACATTATTGTGTGCTTTGACACTAATGAGCTTAATTAATGCAGTTGCATAAAAAAATCTCTTATTGCCCTCTCTCTCATAGAAATCTATCAATCTTGTTCAAAGCTGTGAGCTCACAGGTCAGTACATCTCATCAAGTCACAGAAAAGATGCTCTGGTTTTGTGTTGGAAACATACAGATATAATGTTCCTTTGTTTTGGTAAGGGCACCTAAATCAAAAGCAAAAAACAAATGTGTCTTCCCTTCACACACACATACTCCACATTTTACTTCTGTTTATAGTGTTTTCTTAAGCCTGAATTTAAGAACTCCAAAAACAGTTGTCTCAGCTGACCTGTAGCCACAGAAATCTAATGCTACAGCTCCGCACATTTTCAAAGATCAAGGGTTAAACTTAAAACTGAAAACGAAGGAAAAAATTACATACAGCATTGAGTGGGTGGCATTTGACTATCCACCATGAGCATAAATCAGTTTTCCATCATGTGAAATGAATCAACAGACCTCTGTAAAAATTAAACAGGTAACAGCCTTCCATCTAGCCCAACACCATCACAAACCAAACGCAACACCACACTGAACAAATACTTTAAGTAAGTTATACTGAGGGAAGAGGCTTTAAAATGATCCAGATTCCCCACTGAACAGTTAGATATACTTTGTCCTATATATCTTCATTCATGTAACAGTTTGAGGAATGTACTTTGAGATACTCTGTCCTGCTCTGCATGCTTCATGTATTTGCATCAGTCCCCTCACCTCATTTCCATCTTTGCATTCTTTTGTCCTTATCTCACAAAAACCCCTGTATGACTATTTGGATCTTTTTCTATAGCTCCATGATCTGCTCACACGTTTTTGTCATTAAAAAACAGCAAAAACACTTGAAATTTTCTGATATATATAATTTGAAGTGAAGGAGAGGAGTGATTAACTGAAGTTTGTTACTTTACGTCTTTCACTTGAGAGAAAATTAAAGTGTGCATTAAGCTAAGCATAACACTTTTGAAAGCATGCAATTACTCATAGAGATCTCTTGTGCTTGGCTTCATTTTTTCTGCCTAACAATATTTAGTGCAACTTACAAATATCAGTAAAGAACAGGGCACCTAAGAACAGCTCACACCCCCACTTAAGGTACTGCGTTGTCTAAAACTAGCCAAGTAAAACTTCTGGAGGGCAAAGCTAAAAGAAATGATCACCAGACCACAAGAGCAAAGCAGAATGATCAATCTTACACAAATACATCAAGCTCTCACAGACACCAGACATTTTCTTGAGTGTATTAGAACAGGCCATCTAAGCACTAAAAAGATACAGGAGAATATTCATGCCAGACTGGAAGAGACAGTAACTACTGTGAAAACATATAATTTAGAGTAATTTTGCATGTACAAAACCAGTACAGAACTGCACATATTTAATTATGTTTTATAGATAGGATACATAGGCAACACACAAAACAGACAATGTTGCCACAGTGATCTCAGGGGCAGATGTTGAGACAGAATTTGTTCACCAGCATTAGAAATGCTCAGGGACTTTCCTGGTCAGTCAGAACAGTTAGTAATGATAATAAAAAGAAGCTCTCTGTTTGCAATGTGAAATTTACCTGTTATGCTTATATGAGTTACTTTACTGTGAGGATTCACACTGCTACAAAAAATGAATACTTCTTAAGGTCAGCAAAAGAAATTAAGACAAAGATAAGCTCATAGTAGGAGGCTTTAGAAAACCAGAGAAAGCAACCAAAACCTCAGCAGGAAAGGTGATTTGATTTCAGTTGAAGGAAGCTACACATCACCTAATTTCCACTAAGGACACCACTGCCTACAGCAAACAAGCCCTGAAATTTGACATCAATTAAGTTTGAAAGAACAGTACATTACATGAGGAAACCACTATTTTTCTTCATTTCCTTAAGTTCTATAACAACTACCAAAGGGGCAACAAGAGACTCTAAGTGAAATAAAAAAAAGCCGACTAAAAAAAATCCTATTTTACTGATGTAGATAACTTCATTGGCAGACCTGCAAAAGTGACCTTCCAAGTGATGAGGTGTCATTAGGAAGCTCCAGTTTCACAGCATGTAAATGAATTAAAGCAAGAGAAGGTACTGGACAGCTTCTTTAGTGTTTAAGACACCCAAAGGTGTTTTTGAAACAAGCTGTGAAGGGACATGTAGTCCATCTCGGAAAAAACTCTTAAGAGGACAATTCAAGAGTGTGCAATTTGCTGTCAACTGTGCATCCTGATATGCCTCTTCATTACCTTGCCTAATAAGGCAGCGCTGTAAGAGAGTGGTAATGAAACAGAGGAACAAGACAGCAAGATAGAGGTTGAGAGGAGAGAATGGGAAAGGAGGAAAGGCAAAGGAAAGAGCACTCAGGCATCAGTATCCTCAAACTGAGAAAAACAGCTGAATTGCATATATGCTTTTAAGTACAAACTGCTTTATGTCATTGATTTTCAAATTTAAAAAATACTTCAATAACTGATCACCTGAATAAATTTATAATGAAAATGAACTTAAATGGTATTCACTGCTCAGAATCACAAAGGTTTATTAGCAATAAAAGCCTTAATTACATTCAGTTACTGATAGACAAATCAAGTAGCATTATAACATTTTTAGAAGCTGTGCAAAATATTAACTAGAAAGATAGGAATCCATTTGTGGCCTTTATTGTTTAATGACAGTACAAGTGGGCAGTTTCGGTTGGGATGATTTTTGGCAGTTGTTTTGGGGTTTTTGTTGTGGTTTTGTTGGGTTAAATTATTTATGTAAGAGCTCTACAACAGCCCTCATTCCCTCCGCTTTACCTTCACCTTTTACGTAGCATTTCCATCTCCATCCAATCTGTCCTCTCATCCAGTAACAGACTCCCTTACAGGCTCCGTAATTTCTTTCATTCTGTCATTTCAGGTGATAATGGGAATGACTTCCATTTAGTTTTTTACCTGGTCCAGAAGCGAGCCAGCCACTTAAGACTTCCCCACCCACCATGGGGCAGCACTGCTCCACAAATGCAACACCATTTGCTCATGAAGCAACCCTACCTGATCAAGCAAAAGGAGGAAGCAGTGGGGCTGAACCACAGTAAGTCCAAAAGCTTCCTCTCACATCCACCAAGGCAGAGCTGACTTGCAAGTCCTCCTCCTGTGCATGCAGGACTTAAAGAGCCTTGTGCGCCTCGGACCACTTTTGTATAGCTCAGGCATCTGAGTTATTGTTTAACAAGCCACTAACAAAACTTGAAGAAAACTTGCTTATTGATAACTTAGCTGCGCAGCTTCGCCATAAATCAGCTCCTCACACAGCCTTACACCCACTAGCTACCATCTGATCACACCAGTGCTGTGCTTACTCAAGGATCCTGGCACAACCCTAGGCAGCACTTAACACCCCAGAAAACCACTGCCAGAAGAAACTAGCCTTGCCCTGTAATTCCCAGCTCACCAAAAAGTATACTAAGCCATCTATGTGATCTGGATTCCTCACTGTAATTGGTGCAGAAAGTTGGGGCAACTTGAGAAGATGTGCACTACCTTGGAGAACAAAGGAACAGACCCACTAAATATAGATACCAGAACTGAATGAGAATCAAACAAGACAGGCTCCCAGAGGTTCCTATTCATAGCACCGCTTCCTGGTAAATGAAGATATCAAGTGTACCTAGAAAATGCTTTCATTTTCACTGCTGCCGCAATCTGCACCTGGCAATTGAGTCTCCTAGTGAGAACTTGAGAAGCAAAAAAGAAGCCCATAACTGAAAAAAAAAAAAAAACCCCTACAAGCTTAGAACTGCTGATCATCACAGCACACATAAACATTACCCATCACTCTGAAGAGCACAGGAGCAGTCAGGCCACTTTAAGTCAGTCAAAAAAGCAGACAATATCAAGATAGAAAATGGAAGCAGTTAACTAAAGCCTAACTAGCACTAAAATTCACTGCAATATAAAAACTAACTGGCCTAGAAAAGCTAGCCTTGAAAAAGATAAAACAGATAACTCCAGTAAATAGCTACAAAATTAATACAGAACAAGAAGGGTGTTTTTTTTTGTAATCAATAGCAGTTTTTAAATGAACAAAACCTCAACGGGCAGAGTGAGACATTACAGTATTTATGTTTTCAATGCACACTGTAAGCTATAGGAATTAACACGAGAAGGACAAGACCACCATTTTCACAAAAAATTCATTTTACTCTAATATAACAGATACAAACAAATGGAACAGCCTACTGGTAAATAATTCCCACCCTTTTGGACTGGCCACCAAAGCAACTTGATGTAACTATTTCTGACAGAAGCCGTTAGATTATAAGAAAAAGGATGACAGCGCACACAAGAACTTTTGTTAATACTTCAGTGGGCAACTCTGACAGAATACATTGACATCCAGCAGAGAAACAACTCAAACTAAGCCTACAGAAGCTTCCAGAAATACTATCATAAGACAGAGTCAATAAGCAAGCAACAATGCTAGAACACATGAACAAAACTGAAGGATTGCTTTATAACAAGGTAAAAAGGTACTTGAAGAAAAGGAACATGAAAGCTTGTGTATGAACAGAAGCAGCCTCAATTGGCTAGCAGGACTGGAAGACTAGCAATTTTCCGGCACAATGTGTTCCTAGCCTGCCACCAGGAACAGATAACTCCTGCACTCCAAGAATTTTGCATCTTTACTGAGTAAGTCAGAGGAAAACAGAAATAACAATAAAGAAAGTTATCCTTTGTTATTATCCCACTTATCTCTCAATTCTGTCCAATGATGTAGAAAAGCTAACCATGCGGAGATGCAAACCTCCCTTAAACTGGCAAAGCTGAAAGTAATCTATGCCTACAAGCATGTGGAGGGGGAAAGTGTTTGACTAATGAGAAAGTATACTCCATCATCTTTGTCATGGGATGTATGCAAATTGTGCTTAAGCATTGAAGGGGTTCATCCTCATCTTTTACAAGCCAGTTTAAAAGACTTCTGGGAAGAGAAACATTTCTTCCTCATTTCCCTAAAACAGCGTGTAGAAATACACTGAGATAATGTGTATGCATTTACTGAAAATTATTACAGCTTCTAACCTTCGTTAACAAGATCCAGTGCTAGGTAATTGATCATAAAAATGAAACTGCATTTACCATTTGCTAACTTCTGATAAGCAGCAGCTAAGTAATTGATTTTCACTTTCAGTATGCAGTCAATTACACTAATATGAAAGCCTGTATGTGAAACATTGCTATTTTATCTTACAGTTTACCTGTTCTACTGCCTATTTTCCCTCTATAAATGAAGACTGAATATAACCACAAAAAAATTTATTGACTACTTCAGTGTGTATGGTATTAATATTGGGTAAATGACCCAAGATACAATGAGATGAAAAATTATCAGAAGTTGATATTGGTTTTGGAGGGAATATAGGCGACAGGAACAATCAATAGCAACAATCCTACAAGTTTCCAAAGCAGATCTGTGTCACAGAAAGCTGTCAAGTCTCGCAATCCTTTTTGCTCTTGGCACCATCACTGGATAGAGCACCTAAAACTCCAGCAGAACCGAAAGGAAGCGGGCAGTCTACTTCCACAGCTCTGAAGCTACACCTCTGAATGTTCACCTCCCCACCACCTTTCTACCATTTCTCTTAAGACACACAAAAACCACTCCAGCCTTTTATTTCTTTCACTTAATCTCTTTCTGCTTTTCCTTCTTATTTCTTATTTCAACTTTTGTTCAGTTTTGTCCATGTGCTTATGAAAATATAAAACCTTTAACACATTTCCTGTATTAAGCATCACCAACAGTGAGACTCCACTCATTGTTTTCCCCTTAAACACCTGCAAAAGGACTATAATCTGAGGTATATTTTGGTAGACACATTGTGACTAATTAGCTGTATCAGAATAGTATGCTAGTATAAACACTGCTCATTTCAGCAGGTGTATTCCTGCCAGCATAAGAAGCAATTCTCCCTCCTTCTTCCTCTCACTCCCTTTTGCTTTTGACAGCTCAGTCTGCTCATGCAAGCACATTCATGCTAGTGCCTGGGCTAGTACAGAAGCATCAGGGAAACACACATTATAGTCTTGAACAATGAGATCCTCTAAAAAAAAAAAAATGCTGTGTTTAACTCTGTAAGATAATGAGCTGTAATTATTCTACCTGATAGTTTATCTGATTTGTTTCCTCTTTAGATCTTCACCAAAAAAAAATATATCCAAAGCTTGCATTTAATGGCCCGAAAGGAGAACAGAAAGCATCCTTTTCTCCTTTACATAGTCCCCTGCTGGCCTAGTGGATAAGGCTCTCCACATGGTCACTTATACAAATAGGTCAAGGCAAATGACTTTGAACCCTCATCTTGTACTCTTGTCCTGGACTCTGACTTCCTTCACAATTTACATCAGATCACTGTTCTCCATGCCTTAATTATTCCTGGACTGGAAATATTCTGCAATCAAACACTGAGGTGTTCTTTGAGATGACAGCAGAACCTATGATGAAAAGATTTATTATAGGCATGCTTAGAACAAGAAAAAAAAAAAAAACAAGAAAGGACTTTTTTAACACTCTTCAGATCTCTGCTCCAATCCTTTCTTCATACAACTTCAAATAGAAAACACCATGCCTTCAAAAAAAATCTTCCACTGCAGTACCTGTCCACTGCAGAGAACAGGGCATTCAATAACACCTAATTTCTCCAAGTAAACCTTCTGTAGCTCTTACTTCCTACCACAACCTTACGCACTGTAAGCCAAGACTTGACAAATAAACACATTTACAAGTAGACACTTCTAAATAGTAACACAAGATAGACTTTTGAGTATTTAAGTCACTTGTAGCTAGTCACAGTGATCCTGCCTTTATTTCCATTTTACAGTCATCCCATCCAAAGAAAATTAATTTTCATAATATAACAAAACATGCTTGATTTAAAGTTAATAACAAAATATACAAGTTTATTTTAACAGCAGTAACTATAAAGCACTACATCATCTTCCTGAAAAGTGGGACACAAACAATACATGAAAAGGGCCATAACTGAACTGGTCTACACTGCAGAATAAAGAAGCAATCACCACTAAATTTGATAGCCACGCATTTAAACATATCCTAATCTCAAAACTAGTAAGAAGCATAACTATAAAAATAGAACTCCCATGTTAAGTCTCACAAAAGTGCCAAAACTGCAAATCTCCTCTGAAGGATTTCCTCATTTTAATTAACAATCATAAAAAAAAATAGTTTTGAGATACTCACACTATATACAGAAGCATTTTCTTCTTTTAAAGTTATACTCAAGAAAGCTTTGTAAGCTCCGTATTCCCTGCTGTCAGCACAAAAAAAGAAAATATCCTTTCTCATTTATTTGATATGCGGAAAAACGAACTAAAAAACAGAGGCTTAAGAAGTCAGCTGAGAGGTGAACTTGCATCATACTCAGGACAACTGAACTAGATCAGCCCCCTACTTGGAATGTTTCTCTGCAAGCTGTGCTAGCCAGACATCCTCTGCCAGAAGCAGAAAGATGCTACAACTCACAGACAGTAACCAGCACCTTAACAGCCTCCACAGCATCATTTATGGTTTACCAGGTCGTGTTGGGCTCCCTCAGTAGGGACCCTGCTTCTAGCTTAAGAGTTAGGTTTGTAACAATCTACTTAAATACTTAAATCATTTCAAAGCTGGATTTTAAAACACATGCTGCATCATGGCCTAAAAACATTACAATAGCTTAGTTTCTGGATTTGGTGACTTGGCATAACTGCTGTTGTAGGCTTACAGTGCCTGTCAGCTACCACAGTCTGATGCTCTCCACTTCAGCCACCGACACAGCATGAGAAGGCTCTCACCCGAAAAGGTTGGCAGTTGCAAATTCAGCAACAGTGGGTCACACAACCACACTTATTACGGTGCTCATATTCAACAGCTGACTTTATAATGTGCCTGCACTAATCCCAAAGAAATATCAGAATACAGGCCCTTTTGCTCTAGAGATCAGACTTCACCAACCATCTTAAATGACCACAGTATGAAGAGCACAGTAACGCCACAGGACAGCTGATGGCTAAACAAGACAGAGTCAAACATTAAGATAACCAAGCCATTATGGTCAGCATACACTATCCTTACCCCAACACATTACTTCATACACCAAGCCCCTTCGCAAGGACTGGTAGAAAACATTCAGGGTTTTCTCCTCCTCCTCCCCCAAAAAAATTAAGATGAAAGACCATTGGCATGCACAGCTTTTCATGTTATCTATACTAGCCCAAGAATGCAGAAGGGAGGGTTTCCAGAAAGAGTGCATTAGTCCAGGCAGTTGCCAAACAAGCACAGGCTATGGAAGCCCAAGATAGGAGCACTTCAGCTTAGAGAAATCCCTGCAGGGAAGCAGATGTCTTCCCAAAGGAGGAAATAACAGTGAGTTGTATGGCTGACAACATGGAACATAAACAGCTCAGCACAGTGGCATAGCAGAACACTGACTTGACCAAAAGGGATGGACAGCTAATTACAGCAGGTGAAAGGGAAAGGAACAGACGAGGCTCACACACACCAGCTCCTCCTGGCCACCAAAAGGGCCACCCCTCCTGTGCAACCAGCATCCTTCAAAACACCTTCCTTCCCCAATGACATTTCACCCTCCCCAGCCTCCACTGCAATGACTTCTTTCCACGATCTTGCCATATTGTTTCCTTCCACAGGCTTTGGGATATACCTGGTTGAAGATGCTGGAAGTAACCTAGTTGCCTCTTGTGTGTATGCCACTCCCTGCAGAGATGCTGACCCATGTCTCTGCCATGTCTTTGGCCCTACCATCAGTTACTGACAGAAAGGTTCTCTTTCAGCTAGTTCATGTGTGCTCCAGTCAAAAATGTGCTTCAAGAGCAATGGGATAAAAGCAAACTCCTAAGAATAAAAGCAATCAATCTCCCTTTACACATCCTTGTCAAAGATCCAAAGTGCTGCTCTTGCAGTTCTATTACACTAGCTTTCCTTAATTCTTCCGACCTCAAAAGTCCTCACTCTCCAAAATCTACATATCAGAAACACATAGCTAGTCAATGACACAGAGCAGTTTACCAAACAATGCTAGCAAAAAAAGTATTTTCTATTTCTCAGCCTGAAACATTTTTAAATATCCTTTGATGTTCAAGGATATTTGGAATAACAAATACCTACAAATAACAAATGCCTCTATTAACATTATTTTGTTGTCTGTAAACTGTAGATCTTCCACTTTTTTCCTTAAACACCAGAAGGTAATGAAAATCAGTGGGTAAGAACTTCACCATGCCATTATTTAGTCTTTGTCCCTTCCCAGTGGTCTTGGAAAGACAAGTTTAGACTCCCCTCCAAACACAACAGCAGAAAGGCAGAAGCTTTTTCACTGTGAAACCTCATGCAAAGTCACTTAATAAAAGTTTAAACCTCCACTTGCATGCAGCAACAGCAGCAATCACACCTGGCAATACACAAAACAGCACCTAACAAGGCATTAAGCACACAGGAGGGCTCAGGCCCAGGGCTGAACTACGCATGCACTGATATTCCTCAGCTGCAGCAATAGCTGCTGGCTGCTTTGAGACTCCATAAACCCTCAGTCCACTCTTTTCCTGTAACACACAGAAGAAACAACATCTCAAAGGAATCGCTGCTCCTGCCCAAGTCCTGAGCTCTCTGACCCAGGCCACATGCTGCTTAGAATCATATCACATCACAAGGCAATTCCAGCCCTTTCAGTCTTGGAAGGCACATTTTGGCTACCCTGACACAAGGATAACTCTTAAACACACTGGTACAGCTGCAAATATAATTTGTACAAGTTTAAGCATTGCAAACTCACAAACAGCATGTTGGCAATAGCAATAACCAAGAATGTGCATCCATTGCACAAGCAGACCATAGAAAGCATTCTAGCCTTGCAGTTGCAACTGAAGTATCACCAAGTATTCGCTACATCTGAAGTGTAGCTCAAGCGAACTCCACAATGCCATAAGAAACATAAACATTAGATGACTTTATCACCACTAGAGTACCAGATTCTGACCACTCAAATCACCTCAAATGAAACATACGCTGAGGTTCTTTCACCCTGGCTTAACATTCCCGGAGTACTGGCTTGTCCAAGGGAAAAGCAGCTCTACAAATGATCTTTCAGTCCCAATGCACTACAGTTTCCTTCTCTCTGCAAACATCACTATTCGGAAAGCCTGGCTTACAGTGCCACTTACTCCTGAGACTATTATCACTTTCATCTTTCACTAAAGGATATTAAAACAAGCACCCAACAAAATAACACAGTAAAAAACCCCAAACACACAAACCAGAAAACACATACCCAAACAAATAACCAACCCTCAAGCCATACCCACTCCTCAGTCTTCCCTGAGCAGAGGGAGTCATAGACACTTTGTGGGGCTTTTCCTCCTTCAACTGCCATTGAGAAGGCTGACAGGAAACTGAAGAGCTGAGCCTATTATTAGCAGATGGAAGATATCAGTCTTAACCTCACACTTAAAATTAATGAAAGCCTGGGCAAGCTTTTGGTTTAACTAATACCTAACCCTCCCCTCATTTTGTAAGGATAAAATGGTCCACCTCTAAAAAAAAACCCAGAACAAAAACACAACTAAAAACCCAACCAAAACACGCATCCAGGCTTTATGGTAAACTTCAGCAAGAGAACTAAAGATTTTCATTGCAATACTCCACTTAAAGCTTCTATTACCATTTTATATTAACATGGTCCCTCAAGCTTTATGTACAGCTTACCACACTGTCACAGAACTTGTAGATTGTGCACCACCGCCTTCTCAGCTTATGAGAAAAGTCTACACTGCACAGTACATCCCAAATATTTATCCTATTACACAAAAAGAGCCTCCTCACAAGCAGCCACCATCACCAGCACACTCGGCACCCTGCTCTTCCACACTTAAATGAAAAGCTTCTCAATCATAGCCATTTACAGATGACAACATCTCACAGGAAGACTAGCAATTACTTGAAAAGGAAGAAAGACCAAACTATTAATGGTATTTTTTGTGAATTAGAAACTACATTTAATGAAAGGCACCTCACTATACCAAGAGGGCTACTTTTTTTTTGCATACTTACGCAAAACTGCCAAATTTGAAGCTCCTACATGACACTCTGGAACAACCACATACAACTGTAACCATAAATCACTTAAAGAAGCATTTTAAAATCACTTCTGCCCAAAAAAATTAATATACTTTTGTGCTGAACCATCAACTTCAGTTCTCAAAACCACTCCCACATCCAATAAAACCAGACTATGAATTCCAGATAAAACCAACCAAGCTGTCTCTCCACCTCTCCAGTTGTGGCTATCACCCCTCATAACACCCTGCCTTTAAGTTCTGGCAGCTCACACTTGCTCATTCAGCATTCATTAAAGGAACACACTGAGTTATTCATTCCTCTATACCCTGTGTCACTGATGGTATAGAATGAGAGCCAAGGATTTTAAGCATACTGATTATGCTGGAGTACATCCTTCCTCATCACTGCTGTACTTGCAGATGTACATACCAACTAAGAAGTGACCCCCAGAGTGCTTTGCACACCATTCACACGGGGAGAAAAAAAGAGGCACCTCTAAAGCAAGCAGGTAACTCTGTGCAGCAGTTTAGAGGGAATTTCTTGCTCTTCGAGGAATACAGACCAGACCCGTCCCTTCCCCTTTAATGTAGCAGAACAAAAACAGCCACCATGGGCAACAGAGGTACCCACCATTCAACCTCTGACTCCGGAGCTGTATGCCATCCAAGAGTAACTTCAAAGCTGCCGCTACCAAGCCATGCTTCCATGGTGGCTGGAGCAGTGCTCCAAGCCCCTGTGTGACAATGACAGCCAGCAGGCTCTTCAGAACCCAAGCTGTCAGCACATCTCTACACCCAGGAACATGCCCATTCTCACAGCAAGACCTCTGAAAAAACACTACTTATTGCTTCAGCTCCTATCCTCACTTTGGCTCTGCAGCAGACATGATACATCCCTTCCAGCCCATATTACACAGTATTTTGATATTAGCAATACCAATATTTAAGCAATAGCAATATTACAGCGATATCAATATTATAGCAATATTTTGATACAGTAAATGTAAAGTTTGCCTTTCCTGGTCCTATAGCAGCTTCCATGTGCCTGCAGACACCCAAGGGCTCACAGCTCTTTTGAGATAAGGAAAAAACTACCTAACAAAGCAGGAATATTCTATTTCAACATGCATAAGATAAAGTCTGTGTATCTAAACCAAATATTGTTTAACCTGCTGCTTCTACAGCCATGGTCATCAGCTTTGCAACATGTCACTTACTTTCCACTACTTCAAAAGCTCTGGAGCCCTCCACACCCTCCTGCCCAGAAGCTGCACAGAACTTTTGGATTTAATACTGTAGGGTACTTAAAGCAATAATCAATGACAAGAAATGACTTGCAGACACAACTGAGTCTGGATGAAATACCAGAACATGACCATTACCAAACCTGCAGGCAAACTTCCAAATGCCCCACGTCAACAGAAATTCACACAGGCACTTAGGAATTTGCTACTGTGAGGCAGCACACATTAACTGAGGTTAAATCCTTAGGGTAAAGGTTGTATTGAGGACTTAAACTTCAAAGCTAAGACAGAACCGGTTGCATCATTCAATACTTGTGTAATGAGCAAGGCCAAAATAAATCATGGAACAGTCGCCCCTCTGAAGCACTGTTTCAAAGGCCACATCAAGAGCTAAACTCTATAAATATTTTACAAAAAAGTGCATTTATATTACCAACAAAGATGCAAAATGGAAATTTATGCAGCTGAATTTATGCAGCCATGATTTGTTTATGTATCCATAACTGCTTCAAACCATAGAGCTGTCTGCACAGCAAGGTCTGCATTACTAAAGACAGGACTCAAGAATAACAACTGCTTGTGCAGTAGTTGAGAACTGAGGAATAATGTTGAACAAACTTCACATATACTTCAGCCTTGAACTGAAGTTGGAAAACCTATCCCCATTCTAACCTTTCAAACCGTCACTAGAAAAATGCACATGCTCTCTTGATTTACATCACTAGCTTCCAGCAACCACTTGGTTGGCACTCATAAGCACTGAACTTCCTCAGTTTGAGAAAGCAAATCCCACAATGCTGTATCAAAGACTGACTTTAAAGATAATACTAACCCTATCCTCCAACACAAGCACTTATTATACGACTTGATGCACAATATCAAGAACGAAGAAATTCAGAACCCTTCTTCTCTCTACTGAAGTTACATGGCTACCCTAAAGTCCCCCAAATCCAGCCTAAATATTCCATTCTACATCCTCTTTTGTCTGTTCCATGCACAGCATTGTAGGCAAAGGCCATTTTCAACTCTGTTCTCCAAAATAAGTAGAATAAGCCAAACAAATATGATTCGACCTGGATGACTCACAAAACTCACTTGACTAAACTCATGCTGGCTCCTACATTTCATCAAATTCCACACCTGAAGGCAATAGTACCTAGGCTAATACTCTAGATAGTCAGCAAAAAAATAATTCCGAAACTGCACTCAAAGAACGGAATCTCACAATAATATTAAGACCCCACACTTCCATTCAACTATGTTTTTAAGCCCAGTCCAAACTTGGCATTCTCTGTAAGCCACCCAGTTACAGAGCTTTACGTGAACATTTACCATGTGTCCATAACAGCCACAAGACAAACTGCATCACCACTCACTTGCCTTTCTGAAACCTTAACCCCCGCAATTCTTTCTGGGCACCATGATTACTCACTCAACAGCAAGTTCTTGGAAAGTAAGTTCTTCTACTTTCTAAAAAAATAAAAAAGCCAAACCAAATGAAAAAAAAAAATCCCCAAAGCAACCAAAACACTCACCAAAAAAAACCACCGAAACATACATAAAAGGACAAAAACTAAGATATCAATCATATCAAATGCCATATTTAGCTCCAGCTGTATACAAGCAATATCAATTTCATTATCAAATACCTACAGTTGTTTTCTCCAGTTCAATTGTAAGAATAAAGAAAGATACACAACTTCACCAAATCAGATGATAAATGTCATTTGCACTGGACTCATCCAACTGAAGGGCTTCATTACAAGTTTTATTGAAGGTGACCTAATTTAAAAGATACTTTTCAGAAGGGATGGTCCTTCACAGGGCTCCGTAATAGGTTTAAGAACAGTCTAATGACCCAATAAAGATCATCAAGTGAAGTAATCCAAATAAAGGATCCAAGAAAAAAGTAAAGCCGCAGTTTTCTCTATATACCTGTTTACATATTAGAGGCACAGAATGGGTTAACAGCATACCAGCCCATACCTAAACTGGCTTTCTTTTAAGACAGCCCAGAATCCACAATGTTCACAGAATGATGCATGTATTTCACATTTCCTTCATGAGCTTTGAAGAACTTGCTGAAAGAATCATTTTTTTGTAAAATTAATGTCTTACTCAACACATCCCTTTCTCTCACCACAAAACTTTTATTTAGTACAACCATTCCCTTTTCCTGCTTATACCCTATTACCATGCAACAACAATTTGCCAATCTCATCCCTGGAAAGCACCCTCTTTTTATTCCAATCCTTTTTCAGTTTCTCCATGAAGTCCAGAGAAAGGTCATTTACGAACCTGATTCTGTAGCGCATCCACTTAAAACACACCATGTCGTGCTGAAAAAGGGAAGTGTCTCTAATTGAGTCATCTTTTGGGGTTTGTCAATTATGTGATTCAGATTTGCCCTTCCTTCTTCATGCAACAGGAAGCCTGTGATGAAAGTAAGATGCCTTCAGAAACAAAGCCTGGCACCACAGAACACTGCAAAGAAACAAAGACTTAATATAACTTCAAAGCTGAAGCCAGAGGTCTGGGAAAATCAGACACACTGCTTCAACAGAAAGGTAGTGGAGCTCCCTCTATTGAATTAGCTGCCAATATCTCTTCAAGTTTCAAGGATGCCAACTATGGTCAGAATCAATGTTCCGTTAAAAAACCAAAGCCTTCCATCTGAGCCACCTGGAATGCAACCATCATGTAACACTATGAGAGCACTACTCAAGGGAAAGGGACAGCCACAGTACATACCTTCTGACACATGCCAAAAGGTCTCCCACGGGCCAGGGCTCCAGCCTGGGGACATCTACTGTCCATGAGACCTGTTCAAAATTAAGCTGCTGTTTGAGTGCTCTCCCTCAGGAACAAAGTTGCTGCAACAAATATCCATGATAAATGGTGCCAGGAGGTACTACAGATAGGACTGCCACAGCACAGACCAATTAAGGGTTAACTACACAGAGTAATTTAATTAAAAGCAGATGATATGCATATATATATAGACTGCCAAAATACTCATTAATACACAAATGTAGTTTTTGCTTCTTATCAAGGGAACAGCTTAGTATTAGCATTGCAATTGAAAGCACTTCAAATACTTTCTAACCCAACATTACAGAACTGTTCTAACCCCTGATAACCTCTAAAAATCATACCCCAAAGCTGCAGGCATACTCTCACACTCACTCCAGTGTTTTATCTTTTTCTCTCTGCTTTAACCTCCCAGAAGAGGCGTATTTCTTATCAACAAGAAAAATACCAGTTAAATAGAAACAGCAGTTGTTTTAGTAAGTAAGTATTTATTTGCCTTTCTGGAGACCTATGCATGAAAAGAAAAGCAATTTCATCTTAAACTAGGCAGATATTCTTCAAAAGAGCCACCACTTCAGAGGAGTAGCTAACGTGCACTGGTGTAGAAGCAACTACCATCCAAGCCATCCTCAATAAAACACTATGGGAAGAAGAAAGGGTAAACAAAACCAGGAAAGAAAAAAAGGAAAGAACTTGATCGGATCCCTGCCAGTAGTAGATAGTCAGAATATCAACTGTACCGCAATCCCCTCTTTAAAAGATGAGATTAATTTTCAAGCATATTAAAAACAGGAATGTACAGCATCCTTTAATATTCATCCTGTTCTTATTCAAGATGTAGAACGTGTATGTCAAAGCCTTGTCTTCAGGGAAGAAAAAACTCAACTGCAAATCAAGAGGAGTTTTTAATGTTCAGGTTTTTCATAGAAAAATAACCTTCTGCTCAAGTCAATCCTAATGATCACCCTACAGCATTTACAATTCTTGAAGAGTCTTATTTGAGCATCAGTGCATGGAAGCGTAACTGTTTTTCTTGAAAGCAGAGCAACTCAAGAAAAACCAGCACATCGCAACAGGTCCTCAACTCTTACACGCATTTTGTAATGAAAGAAAGACTGCGTTACCAGAGTTACAAGCTATAGGTCACCAAACCAGAGTAACCTTGAGGAGCACTGAATAGAGAGCCTGGAGACTATGGAGTTTAGATACAGCCATCTCTCACAAAACCCTAGCCCTTTATCTGTTTGCAGAAAGCTATACTATTAGTTATGTAAAACCAAAAACCAACCAAACAAAACCAGTTTCCACAATCAGCACGGTAACAAAAAAAAAGTATAAAAATGTGTAAAACCACAGAGGAGCAATCATTGCAGACCCGACCTTGAGCCAACTTACCTGTGACCATCAGGCCTACCACCATGTAGGGCAGGTCACACAAAGAGGAAACTCAAAATTGATCATCTAGATCCAGTTACAAATTGTACCTCCTACAAAGGTAGCCTATTCAGTCTTTTAAGTGTTAACAGGCTCACAGTAAGTCCTGATATGCTTGCCTCCACAACAGCAAATTTCCCATTCAGCAATCTGTTTTAGTTTCACCCAACCAGTCCAAAACTACTTTGCCAAAAAATACACTACGTAAAGTCCCTGTTAGTAGCCCAAAAGAAAGGGCTACCTTTTTAAGAAATCTTGTGGTGGTGTAACATGGTATGACCAGCCAACGCACTGAAAGCTATAGATGCCACAGTAATGCTTCTTTTTATACAACATCCTTCTGCATCATAAGTAAACAGATAGGACATTATGGATATCTGCAGCGAACACTTAGAGATTAAAACTAAAAACCACACTAGAGAAGTAGGAGACCCATAAAAATAGAGAATGTACTTTCATCCTGATGATACATGTAATGTATATCACATAAAACACTTAATGCTATTTTCTTTCTTTTCCCCTTCACATATCACCCCTTGCATAAATTTCCAAGATCCCATTTCCCTAAACCTTCTGCCAGAAATAAACCAAATAGGTTAATTTCCACTAGGAAAGACAGCTGAACCTATTAACCCTGGCATTTACACATTAGCATCATAGATCACTTTCAGGAAGGAGAATGGACAGTACTGTAAGGAAAGGTGTTTCTCTCACATAGGTTGCAAAGTGGAAATACGATATGTTGGAATTAAATATGACTTATGACAGAGCTATTTATTTAATGAACATCACATTTATTTTCTCTAGTAAAAAGCAATGGGCTGAAACTTGAGAGACAAAATGATTTCTGTTGTTGTCCTCCACTTTATGGGAAGCGCTAGAAAGCCAGCAGAGTACAAGAAGAAAATTAATTTAGGTTGAGAGACTTTTCCAGCATATTCACACCAAAAGAAATGACAATTTATTTGTAAACATGTTGAGCACTTCACAAAGCAACTGACTTACCAGCTTATAACCCACTTAAAAATTAGTCTGGTTTTGCTGCCTATGTATTGGGCCACAGAAACTCAGCAACTTGAAGCATATGTACATGGCTGAGCTGTTTCCTAACTTCAGTGTCAGAAAACACATGTAAATTTCTTATCTTAACACAGAAAACCATTTTTCCTAGATCAATGTTACACCTTATAAACCAGTAAAATAAAGCCAGCAAAAAAAGCAGTCAGGACTGAGAACACAGCATCATGCGGATAAGTAGACTGTACATTACAGCCTCACCACCCTTACGCAATACAGCTATATGTAGCAAGTCTTTAGTAATAAATCATGTAATAAAACACAGTACAAGAGACTCTGAGCTTCATAGTTACAATTCACTGGAATGAGGGGGAATGGGGAAGTTATAAAGGTCATGACTAACTCCTGATTAAGAGTTGACTTTCTCATCACATATAGAATATTTCCTCTAGATCAATAGGAAATTTTAACTGGCCTTCTCATTTAACCCAACTAAAAGGTAGTCTCTTAAGACCAAACACAGACTTGGACCCCCCTCCTGTTTTAAATGGATATATTCCTAGCAAGTTTCTGTGAACAAATTAACTCAAAAATTCTCTTGGGGATCACCAGTCTGCTTGAACATTGCTAGAGATATCCACACCTGATGCACATCAACTTTCAATATGCTCTTAATACCTTACCTACTGCTTTCTACATGCAAGCCTTAAAGGAAACTCCCAAAAGCCAAACACCTATAGTAATATATCCTGAATTTATTGCAGTTATCAGCAAATGAGCTATCATCTAAACCAGCAGAAGTAGAAACGAAAAACTAGATACAGCCAAATTTGAAATAAATAATTTTACATAGAAGTAACCTTTATATGCCTCAGAAGAAACGGAGAACTAGAGGCTTAAATTTTGTATCAGGCTTTCCAGTCATTTTCAGTAGAACAGGTAAAGTCCCTAAGCTGAGCTAGGGCTCATTTCTCCCCATATGCATTTGCCTCTACAGCCTGAGCTTTTCCTTGAGAGGACAAAAGGCAAATGAAGAGCAGAGAGAGGTAGGTAAATGTCTTTGCCTCCACCTATTTAGATCACACTTGGTCAACTCCCACCTTTTTATACTCCTCCATCAACATGACCCATGAGATTTAATTTTTTATGGTTTCAAGTTTCCTTCCATGAGAAAATGTAGACAGGAGCACAATCAGTGAAATAAATTCACATTTACTGAGATAAATCTTTCCACAGGAGCCAACTCCTGCTCCTCAGAAGCTGAGATACTTATCTCTGGAGGTTCCACAAGGCTTTAAGATCTCATAAAATAATCTATCTTTCCTGAAGACTTTGTCGACATCACAGCAAGCAGTGTATCTTGCAAGCTCTGCCACCAAGTCAGGTATACTTTATTTCCTACAGTGACTATAGTCTCTATTTAACAAAGCAAAAGCCTAGCAGAAAAGCCTGGCATACTGCTCACAGTTCCAATATTGCTTTCCATTCTTTCTAGAGCTTTTTGACTTGTCTAATTGAAATGAAAGTCTCAGCAGCCTTACTTTATTGCTATAGCTAGTACCTACTTAACTAGACCTTGCACAAAATAAAGACATCTAGTGAAAAAGGTCTGTCGTCATCTTCGGTGCCAATGCGAAGACTCTGCGCGTAAACGCTTAAGCCGAGAGCACGCAATAATGAGCCAGAGGCCAGCAGTGAAAACACACTAACTCGAACACTTCTGCAAACCCTTCCCGGTTGCAAAGGCAGACACAGAAAGGCAAAGCCATTTCTTAAAGCAGTACAAAATGTTACCACAGGCTGACGCTCTTTCTACAAGAATAATGAGACGTTCCCCGAACTGAATGCAGAAGTCCTCACTTCACAGCTTCTTCCTCAGACTTAGCTTCTACTCTAAATATTTACAAAATAAAACCTGCGAACGCCTCATGACCAAAACAGCCCCCGAACAACAGGGTGTTCAGCACTACCTGCGTTTACCCACTTCCCTAACGCCCCAAGCGCACGTTTACGGAATGGGGCGCGAGAGCAAAGTTAACCATGCGAGCTCGAATCACCGGAGCAGCCTCACCCCGCACAGCGCTGCGGGGACACGGAGCAGCATCACGCCGATGGCACTGCCCATGGCCTCCGGCCAGCGCTGGTCTCCCAGCAGCGGGCAGTCGTCGGCCCCGCGAGCAGCCCGGCACAGCCACCGGCGGTACCAAGGCGGGGAGGGGAGAACCGGCTGAAGGGCCGAAGTTTCCGGAGGCACGCTGCGGAGACACGCGGCTCACACTGGAAGTGTAAGCGGGCACCGCAACGAGCCACGGCTCTGCCCGCCGCGGGGGCAGCCCCTGCTCGCCCGCTGCACGGCGGCCACTGGCAACGCCCCGGCGGGACCCCGCCGCGCAGGACACAGAGAAGGGCGAGAGCCCTCCCGCAGGCTCGCAGCCCCCCCTCACCACTGGGGCAGCTCCTGCCTTACCCTCCGGAGAGGAAGCGTAAGTCCACCCCTCCGGCCACCCGCAGCCGCACTCCCCAGGGGCGGCACCGGGGACAGAAGAGAGCAGCCCCAGCCCGCTCCCCGCCGGGGAGACACGGGACAGGGAAAGCACCAGCAGCCGGAACAGACCCTGAAGCACGGCAGTGCGGAGACCCCGAGGTAGGTGCCGGGGCGCTCCAGCCAAGGAAGGGCGGGCGGGCGAGCGGCCCCGCCGGCAGCAGCGAGCCGCGGGCGCGCACCAACACCTGCGGCCCCGACCGCGGCTCCGCCAAGTTACGCGCAACCGGGACGGAGCTGTCGCGGCCGCTCCCCCCCCCTGCGGACGGGCGCTTACCCGGCGGTAGGCAGAGGACTGCGAGCAGGAGGCAGAGCAGGGGCGGCGGCAGCAGCGGGCGGCGGCAGGAGGCGCAGGCGGCGGCGGGGGGCTCCATCATCCCGCCTGCCCGCGGCGGGACCGGAGGCAGCGGCGGAGCGCGGCGGCTCTCCCACGGGGGGCTGTCGGCTCTCGCAGCGGAGCGGGGCGGACACTTCTTGTCCTCCGAGGCCGGGAAGAGGCGGCGGTGGCTTTCCCCGCGCGGCGGGAGGAGCGGTAACTTCCCGGTGGCAGGCGGCGGGGCGGCTGCTCGCCCTCTCCGCGCGCAGCGAGGAGCGACTCTGCACCGGAGCAGCTGGCGGCTTCCCTCTGGCAGCCGAGCGGCGCTCCAGGACTGAGAGCTGCGGCGGCGGAGGCGGAGCCGGGCGGCATTGCTGGCCCGGCCCCCACTGCCCCCTCCCCTGCCGTCCCGCCGCACGGCGCGCCTCCGACCCCAGAGAGGCGGAGAAGGTCCAGGGCGGTAATGCCGCGGGCAGCGCGGGTCGCCGCCCCACAGCCGTCGGTGCTGTCGGCGTCGCGGCGTGTGCCTGGCCGGGGGACGAGGCAGAGCCCAGGGGACCGCTGGGCGGCGGGACGAGGCCACCCCTCCTTTGCATCCGCTGTCTGCGCGGGCTCCTATCCGGGTCTTGCTCTCAGGGTGCGCGCTGGACGTCAGGATTTCAAGTCTAACACTAAAAACCGTAATTACAGGGCCCCTGCTGCTGTGCATTTAAAAGCGTGATGGGTCCTGTGTTATCTTTGGCCCTGGCCAATGGCGGAAAAGGAGCCAGTTATGGTAATTGCCTTCACCTGTTTTAACTGATGGAGCAGGTGATTGGGTAAAGGGAACGAGCTCATTAAGCTTTGTCGCGCGGAGAAATGTGCTGAAGAGCAAAGGAGGGATCATTTGCCACCTGTGGAAGTTAGCTGCCCTAAAGGTCAGGCATATTCCCCTTTGAAATAATGTGATCCAGAGTGTTCTCATGCGCACTGCTTTATTCTAGTTTTCGTCTGAGTAAGTGGTGCTGTTTCACTAAGAGGGAAAGAAGCACCCTGAAATCACCTGGCAGGTTGCTCAGCTGACAGTACAGTGTGATCAACATGTAGCCCACACTGTCATGTGAAGTAAGCCTGATGAGCAAAATCTGAAAATGCAAACAGTGCACATCATGTGGTCCCTCCAGAGGAATTTTCTAGTAGTGAAATCTGAAGTGTCAAGTGCTTCATCTCACTTTACCATGTGATGATGTGAACCCTTAGATGGGAACTTCCTCAAAACTCCTGGAAATCAAAAGCAAACTTGTCTGTGCTGCAAATACATTTGCTATTCTCAAAAAAGGGAAAAAAAAAAAAAACATTACATGGTGGCTAACAACTAAGAATACTTAAATATTACCATAGTACAGGCTAGGTTGAGAATAACACAGCTTGTGTATTTTTTCCTCACGTATAGTGCTTGTTTTCTGTAAAGTGGGGAGAGAATGTTTTGTTTTTAGAGCCTTAAATCTAAAGCATCATCTTCAATTCAAAATGTCCTTCTGTACTTCCACATCATTATTTTTATTATTGCCTTTCTTACTGTGTAAAGCATGCTATGCAGTCCATTTTTATACTTCACTTTCTAGGCTGACTGGTCAGCAGAGCTCTGTCATCCTATGTTTTCTCAGCAGATTTCTCTCTAAGGGCATATTACCAAGCAGATTCAAAAAAGATACTGCTTTTAAGATCATTAATCTATTTGCCTTCCTATTGAAGCTGACTTGTATTTCCTATCCAGTGTTTCTTTTTTCTTGCATGTCTGAAAGCATTTCGGTACTCATTAGTAGGGATATTTAACATTTTTTTTTTGCTATAGGGCCTGGAGACCCCCTCAAAAGCTTGAGGGAGGCATTGTTCAGAACTGTATTGAGGTCACCACCTAATCCAGTTCAGTCATATTCTTATGGTGTTTTTCACTTCTTGTGCTTTAAATACTACATGCTGGTTCTGCAACAACTTGGGCTCCATAATGAATTGAGGGCCTTCTTTATGGATGTGGGCAAGCCTGTCAAAGCTAGTAGTTGATTGTGCCTGGGAAAAAAGACAGCACAATCATACTCTAAGAATTATCTGAATGGAGAATAACATAGAATAAGAAAGGATTTACAGTCCAGAATTCACTATGCATTTTGTATATGTTTTGTTTCAAGCATGGCAACAGCAAGACCAATTTGTATACATACAAATACATGGTTTGTTTGTTTAGGGAATTAAATAATGCACAAGCACCCTGTTTTAAAAACAAACAATTAACTACTCTCTCATTTGCATCAAAATAATGAATAGTATATGTTTTCTGTCAGTGGGAGTAGGGATGAGGAAGTCTTTGTGAATCTTGCAAATAATTGCCAATAGCATGGTGCAGAGACTGAAAGACAAGGTGTAAAACATTTCAAACAGGCAAAACAAACAGAGTCATCTTACAATTTATGCTTAAGATAGTATTCAGAAAAAATTATCTGATGACTAATTTGCTGTCATGTCAGTACTGAATGCATTGTGTAAAGTCTGTAAGAAATACAAGAAATGCAGATTATGTTAAGGACATAATACTTGAACCAGAAGTGTGATTTGTTTAGGGTTTCCTTCACTCCTTTGTCATTTCTCTTCAGAGCTGTTTCTTCCTTTCACTTGAAAGGAGCTCTTTGATTTCTGAGTAAATAGAAAACATCTCAAACTCAGATTACTCAAATGTTTTGATAACTTTAGAGGAATTTAAATGTGATTTGAAATTGTCAAGATAATAATTAAAGATATCTTTATATGCTATGTCATTTCAACTGTCCTCACTTCTGAGATTTGTAATTAATTCCTTTAATGTCTGTTGGGTTGACAGGATATAGATTTGGTTTTTTACAGATTATTTTCTCGGGCCATGCTCCTCTTCCCGTTGAAGTTAATGGGAGTGTGAGTAGGACTCACTGATCTTTTCGGAAAGCAGCAACTGCCTGGCTTTAAAATCCAAAATAAACATTGATTTTGGAGAAGTTAAGACACTAGTACAAAAAATAAAAAATCTGTAGAAAATAACTGTTTGAAAAGCACTAATAATAATAATAAAAATCTTTGGTACATCTTTAATCCTATTGAGCTGTAGATTTTCTATTTGTGCGACAAAGTGGATTAAAAGTGTAATCCATTAATAATGGTTGTGTATCATAACAAATAGTTTTTGTTAAACTGAAATATCGTTTGCCATTTACAACAGATGCATAAAATTGTTACTTTGGTAGCAAATTTATAGCAAGAATAGTGGAGAATATCGCTGAATAGAGCACTGCTCAACACTCCTGGTAATTTAATCCATTGTTAATAGTGAGTGAATAAGCTTTAGTCTTGGATGAGAGTTGATACTATGTCTGTGAAGCTGTGCCCACCGTATTGGCTCAGGATTCAACATCTGCAAAAATGGAAGCCTTCTTTTGTTGGAACTGGCCTTGCATGGTAATGCAACTATTGGATGCAACACCCAGCTTTGTATTTCTGTAAATCTGGTTCTGCCAGTTTAGGTGGACACTGTTAAGTTAAAAGTATTAATTCAGAAGATGACTACATGGGTATAGATTCTTGTCATTTGTGTTAATACTTGCTGCAACATTATCTAACACCAAGGGTTAAGCAGGAATGTAACCCATCAGGCCAATTGCAACATCATTAAAGGAAGTGTTAGTGAATTACCTGGAACTTGGGCCATACTTTATGGCAAACGTTTCCCGTACTTTCTGGGAAATCCATAAGGTGCTTCCTGCTCCCTTAGGTGCCTGATTACGTTTAAGCATTAGACTCTGCAAATCTGAGCCAAGCACAGTCTTTCACTCATTTTGCTTGATTAAGGAACAAGACATGGTAGAAGAATACTGTGTTTGTCACGGAATATTTTACATTGCTTAGTATTGGCACATGAATCTGTCTGAATGAGATTGACTGCGTATGGTGGAATGTCCCTAGGTTTTAAAGTGTTTCAAACAGAACATGAGGGAGACAAATAGAAAATGATCAAAGCACAGAGTTGGGTTAAAAATGACCTGTGACCATTAGTAGCAAAGAAGGAAGCCTACTTACTGGGGTTTCTGCACCTATCTGCAAATTTGCCTGTCTCTGATCTAAGTAAATGAGACCCACATTTTGGAAACAAGTAAAAAAACCAAGCAAATTGCAGTGAAAGAATACCTGGAGTTTGTGTTTCCACTATTTCTTCACTGCAAAAATGGTCTCACTCAAAAAAACTCAGCAAATGCCTGCAGTATTGATATTCCAGTCATCAGCACAGCAATTAGACTTCTGAAACAAACTTACTTTCCTGTTTACCCATGTATAGTGCACCTGGTTTTTATGTAATAAAACTAAAGGGCCAGTACTGTATAAACATTCATTAAAATATCATTACACTTGCACTATATGCAACATATCCAGAATTCCTTCAGCTGAGACAAAACTTTCACACAGGTGGAAGATAAGAGGAAAGGGTCTGAAGAATGGATGGAGGTCACTGTCTTTAAACATGTGTGATCTGCCTTAAAAACCTAGAAGAAAAGGAAAATATTAGACTAGAAGCAGGTCTTATGCACAAAAAATACAAGATCCCAGTGGCTTGACATGTTAACTGAGAAGTCCATAAAGAGCAAAATCAACCCAGCTCTTTAAGTTGAAACAGTATTATCAATTTTGCTTTCCAGCTGCTTGCCTTTTGTGAAGGCTCAGTTGCCTTTTCCTCTGCCTTTTTGAAATGAGACTTGAGTCAGATAACAGTAAGCAGTTTTCAGATTTCATGTGTCTCTTTTTTATCATTATGAACCCTGCTCTTGGTGGCAAAAAATTGGTTTTGTATGAAAATGCAGTGAGATACAGAATGGCAGAGTGCGAATATATTGATAATATATTGGAGACGCAGCTGTGATATAAAGAATGAGATTGTTAATGCTGCTAAAATGATTACATTGTGGTTCCCCTTCTCTCAGCATCCTTGTGACCAAATTATTTGACTTTTTCTACTTTCCAGTCCTTGATGATATTTGACTGCAGCAGGAAAACACCTTAATACTCTAAGAACTGACATACACCTGTACTAAGGAGCATCCTTGACAAGACATGTCACATTCTGCCAAAAATATCCTACAAGCACTTCTGCAACATCTGGCTTGCAATGCTTGCATGCTGTGAAGAAGCAACAAAGAGCATAGTGTCGTGTGATTTATTAGGATGTCGGTGTGTTCTTCTGCCCTGTTTCTTGGGTTGAGTCACTTGCCTACAGCTGGTCTGCCTACGTGCAGGCTGGGCTTTCATGTGCCTCAGGTGCTGTGGAGCATGGTTCTCAGAGGGCTCAGCTGCCTCCTGACTTGTGAAATTGCTTCTTGGGCTAAGGAGCTGTTCCACAGGGCTGTGTAACAGAGTGCAGTAGGGTTGGCCTGGGCACCAGCCTTATCTGGAAGCATCTTCCCAGCTGTTCCATTGCTGTCACTAGTGGCTAAGACGAGGACTAACTTGATTCTTGCAAGGTCAACTCTGGCATAATCTGGGCAAGCTACCAAATCTGGGCCTCTGTTGCCTGGTCCTACCCATGCTGCCAGTACGAATGCAGACAGCATCCTGGCAGAGCAACAGAGGAGACTGGAGGCCGTTTCTGGCCAGCATCCTCCTTTCATCTCTGCTACTATGCTGTCAGTCAGGAAGCAATCCATGATCACTCTGGGATTATGTGGCATCAGATGGGCTGGTGTAGGAGCTGATGTCAGAACAGCTTCTGGAATGTGGGATAATGTGAATGGGTACCCTGGAGGCATCTAGAGGTGTGTCCTTCCTCATGAGTGCCCATGCTGGGGTGCAAGGGGGGAGCAATTCACCAAAGCAGCCACGGACAAGGCCACAGGTACTCCCAGCCTGCATCTACAATGAAAGGCCATTTAAATATCACTGTATTCAAAATTAATTTTAACTTCATTTTTACAGAGCCTATGTGTGGGATTGGTGAAAAATTTCAAGTCCTGGTTTGGCTCACTGATTTCTGTATGAGCTCTGTAATCCAAAAATCTGCTTGATCAAATCTAATCAGAATACAGATACTGAGCAATTTTTCATCTGTGGATCTTACCCTGATTAGGCCTCAAATCACGACACCTTTGTAAGGAAGGCACTCAAATAGCTTTCACTTTGGTCCTGTCTTTCATTCAAGAAATTCAGATACCTGTGAGAGCTTTAAGTGCTTGGCATGTGACATTGAAAAATATAGTGAACCCTAGAGAGATGAACAGATTTACCTAGATCTTTAAAAAACCAATAGTGATCTAAGGAAAAAAGTCGGTTTCTGAGTTGCCATTCTCAACCCCAACACTGAAACCACTCTCTGTTTATACTTGTGTTATATAAAGAAAAGTAATAAAAACAAATGTCAAGATCCAAAACAAGACTGGTAGTCAGGGCAGTGAAATGCCTGCCTGTAGTAGTTAGTATGGTCATGTTTAATTTTCACACACAGCCAAGGGGAAGAAAGTGGAGGCAACTCACAGCAGTCATGCATTAGAGCATGTTGTGGATTTCCTCCTTTGCATTGTGAAAAGAAAAATGAAAGGAAGGATGGAAAGAAATGAGGTATATTTAATAAAAAGTTTGGAAGGCAAGAAGTGAGAAAAGTGAAGCAGAGTCTGGTTTATCACTCATGCTGACCAGCAGACAATTGTCATGTCCATAAAAGAAAGCAAGAAAACAGTCCTCTAGTCCCATCTCATCTCCACATAATTCTTAGTTATTGTAAAGGAGAAACTACACAAGGACTTAGTGATAAAAGAAGCAAGATCCAAGAGTAAAAATCTGAAATGGAAAGCAGGGGAAAGGGAACAAAAGAAAGGTAAACTTAGAAAATGGATGTTATTTTAACGGTTACTTACTGCCACTTTTTCTCAATGTGTTTCAGCATCTTGCATTACACATAGTACAGTTGACGTAAGTGGGGTTGTTGACTGAATATGATTTTATACTGGTGGAAAACTAGGTGTCTTGTGACAAAACTTTGGCTGGTATGAGCTTGCACTTGATCCACCTAAGTGGAGACCAAGTGGTTTTAGTTCTGCTTGTGAATGAAAAAAACAGTGAAATTTGGAGCAACCTGTAGGTCTCAGGCTGGATGATGGACAGGACAGCAGGCATCTCAGAGCCTTTCATGCCTACTCAAGCCTTGCTTGAGCCAAAGGAAATTTGTTACCCCTTTTACAGAAGCAATTTTATTCCCTTTTTGTCTTGGGTGAACCAACGAACCTGGATGTGATGTTGAAGACTGATGAGTTAGTGTTTAGCAGAACAGGTGTATTTGCTGCACCACACTGCAGGGTTCATCTCCTTCAAAGTAACTGCTTCTCTGAGCAATGCAACAACAAAAAAAGCATTGAAAAGGAGATTAAAATAAAGACGTAGTACCAGACTCACATTGGGTTGCAATGCTCACACACTGCATTCTGTGCATCTCAAGCCTGGGCAGTTCCTTATGTGACAAATACTACTTCAAAACCTGCTTATCTTTTATTCCTTACCGTCTTAGCAGTAGTATCAGAGCTTCTCATGCTGCATGCCTTATAACATGAGTAACTTTCATTCATTAACTTGGAGGAGAGGGTCAGCAGGAAATCAATGATCTCTTTTTATCTAGCCGTATGCAGAACCATTAAAATGAATCCATTGACTAAGTTCCAGCATTGCAGTTTCTTCCTTGCAACCTTTATTGCACTGTGCTTGCCCCTGATTGTGCTACATCAGCACTTGCAGATTAGAAAGAGCAATTCCTAAATAAAAGAAATGAGTTGCTTCTTCCCAGTCTGCCGGTTACCCAAGGTGATAGGACTGTCTCAAGGGATGAAAAGGCCGTCGGTTGATCACATGTTCCTTAGAGCCACACTGTTGTCAGATCCATGGAAAAACGTGTTTAATCTTATGTCCTTTAACTGAATACCTGTGAAAAGGCTGGATTGGTAAATTACTTTTTAAATGTTCGAAGGTTGGAAGGCTTTTAAGACCAGACTGTTTGGATTACTGTACAGCTCAGGGGACAAGTGTTGGAATATCTCCCTTACATATGCAGGTCGTTAAAAGATAAAATTAGCCCTTGAGAAGAAGGAGACAGTCATTAAGAATGTTGAAAACAGGGAGTTTATCAAATCAGTAAAAATGTGCCAACATATTTGAAGGTGAATAGTGATAGGACATGGAGTGTGAGCATTAGCCATGTAGGAACGATGATTGTTATACAATATTCATGTTGTATTGGAGCAAAAGGCTCTGAAGTGCTTGGAATCCTTTTAAAACAGTTTTGCTGTTTCAGAGCATGGAAGAGCTCCTGCTACAGGGAGTTTACAGATGAAGTAGGATGAGCAAAGGGTGGTTTAAGGGAAAAGAAAACTGTTATTCTTGTTCCACAAATGGGGCAATGAGGCATTGTGAGATTGACATGATTCTCTGGAGAGAGAAATTTTTATACTTAAATGGCCCTGAATTCTGCATTTTGCATGTGTCAAAAATTGCAGGAAAGATATTCTATAAAAATTTGCAGAACAGTTCATCCTTAAAGAAGAAGAAGATGGTAGAATCCTTTTAGAAAGTTATCTTTTAAAACATTGCCAATCTACTACAGCAAATATTTCAGAATGAAATAAAAGTGCATCCACATTAAAATATGGCCAATAATACAGCATTCTGGTTCAGTTTAGTATGTTACTGCATTGTGCAGATTGCATTTTTACATTAAAGCAAAAAACCCCAAAACAATTGTAGAAAAAATCACATCAAACTTGAAGAAACTTTCAATTTGCAGAAATTAGAGTAGGAGATGTATATTCATAAAAAATACCTTTTCAATATCTTCAAGGGACTGTGAAGTTGTCTTTGGAAAGGAGATGTGGGACACTAAGTGTAGTGGCAGAAGATGTAACCATGGGTTGTTAGATTAGGGACTACTGTTCAGTTAGGTCCTAGAAGGCAATACCAGTGGCTGATGTATCCTTGTTTGAGAGGCTAACTGGGGTAGTCACTGCGTGTGACATGGTGACTAAAAAGAGCAGTGCAACTGTAGAAGCAATACTGCACGGGCTTTTTTCATACAGAGTGCCCAGAGTTTCTGATAAGGATGGATAACAAATAACAGATATTTTGCCAATTCCACTTAGTAGCCCTCAACTCAAAAGCTGAAAGAAAATTGTTATCAGCTGTTTGAGGATCACGCTGTACAACAGGTGGCACACTGTGAATTCAAGGTCAGATTTATATTTCGTCAGTCTGTGTGAAAGGGTTCTTTGCTAAGGGTGGCAGTCAGAAGGGCTCAGACCTTCCTGGCTGTAATGTTCTGGAAAATTGTGAGTATTAGCTAGCAAGAGTGTCTGCCTGTTTTGCTAAGGGTAGACTTTTCAGTTTCTCTCTGATTTTTGGCTTGTGTTCCAACTAACATTTTTGCTCCACAGCATTATTTTCAGAGGACAATTTATTCCCTTGATTCTGCTACCCAGAGTTCATACTTATTTTCAGACTTTCTGTGTACCCTATTTTCCACTGTCAGTCTTCAATGTCTCATACTGACAAGATGTTCTTCCTGCATCCCATTATTTCTGTTGCTGTTCTCTACCACTCTCAGACTATGTGTGTGCCTATTTCTTGGGTCCCCCTCCACTTTAAGTCATTTCTGTAAACCCAAGAGTAGTTTTCTATTTGTCTGCTTGTCCACAGCCCACCAGCCTTCTGTGTGCTAGTCAGTTCTTCACCCCACTCTTTTCTTTGCTCCTTCTCTAAGAAAGCTTTAACTCCGGTTTTCATTTCCATTTTAAGTCCCCTACTCGCTGGATGCTGAGCTCAGGTGCATGGGATTCTTCTGGTACTTAGGAATTCACCAGTCGTCTTATACTCCTTTTGGCTGGGATGAAGGTACTTTCTTTTCCATAGTAGCTGGTATGGGGCTGTGTTTTGGGTTTGTGCTGAAAACAGTGCTGGTTACACAAGGATGTTTTAGTTACTGCTGAGTGGTGCTCACAGAGAGTGAAGGCCTTTTCTGCTTCTCACCCCACCCCACCAATGAGGAGGTTGGGGGTGGACAAAAGGTTGGAAGGGTGCACAGCCAGAATAGTTGACTTCCACTGACCAAAGGGATGTTCCATGCTTGGTAATGTTGAGTTCAGCAATAAAAGCTGGGTAAGAAAGAGGAAGGGGGGGGGGAAGTTCCAAGTTATAACCTTTGTCTTCCCCATATAGCATTTCTTGTGATGTAGGTCTGCTCTCCTGGAGGTGGCTGAACACCTGCCTTGAGAGGGGAAGTGGGGAAGATTCCTTATTTTGCTTTGTTCGTGTGTGTGGCTTTTGCTTTACCTGTTAAACTCAACGCAGGGATTCTCTCATGTTTACCCTTCTGATTCTGTCCCCCATCCCATGGAAAGGAGTGACTGGGGAGGGAGAATGAGAGAGGGGACTAAGCTGCTTTCTAAGCAACAAATTCCTTCGAAAATTACTTCTGATCCATTGTTTGATTTTCTTTTCTGTTTTGAACATATTGATTCACTCCATGCTAAAGGTGCAGTACAGTCACTACAACTAAACAGCCTTATTATGGCTTTATATAGCTTTATTAATAGATAATGACATACACGGAATAGAAGTCATGCCACGTATTCACCAAGAAAATTGTGTATTCAATATGTATGATATAAAGATGCCTTTGTACAAGGATGTTTACAAGTATAAGGTGCATGGTGAAGATCCATTTGATACTCAAACTAAACTTTTGCTCACTGTTCTGTGCAAGACAGTCGTAAAATCTATTTAAACAAACAAAAGCATATTGGAAAAAGGGTGCATTAATCACAGTTGTTCTCCACCTTGCACGCGTTCTCTCACCCTCTCTTCAAGTATAACCTTTGAGCATTATTGTTTCTCACATGAAGAAAGGTCAAAAGAAAAGTAAGTTGGAACTGGGGAGAAGAGGCAGATATTTAATAAGAGTCCTTTTATGGGTTAGATGGGGAAGGAAATTAAAATTTGCTTCAATGAAACAGGACAGCAGTGTACAGAATTTCAGTTTTCTGAGAACTGAGGTGAGGTTTTAGAGAGGCATAAATGCAATAGATTACTGAAGTGAATGCTGCTGTTACGCAGAAAAGTTTCCACTTTCTTTTGAACCACTGCAGCTAACCTTTGCATACATTGCAGGCTATGTTTTACAAATCATATGACTTTGTGGAGGGATGAACCCCATGAAAAACAAAGCAACCAGAAGGATTTGAGTCTCTAACTGAGCTCATGCTGAATTAATGTTGCATTTTCAAATGCTGCTTGATGACAAGGGCAATGGCACATCTATGTCATTCCCGCATCAGATTCTGATGTCTTAAGAGGTTCTTAAAGATGGCATCTATCTCATTCAAATCCAAGTGACTCTCAAATTAAAAGATAAGAGAATAATAACTCTTATCCCTGGCTTCCATGAAGTGCTCATAATGCATATTTCCAACAGTACTTAAGGAAAGAATGTCAGTGTCATTATTCCTACTTTGCAGATTGGGAAACTGAGGCAGGGGATTCAGTGTGATTTCCTAAATCAGCCAGTAGGTCTGTAAAAGACTCGGGAACAGCTGCAATGCCCCTTAAATGCTAATTCTGTATTTTTTGCCATCTTGTTTACTTATCTTAGTATTGTTTGAGAGTAAGCTGCCCTTGAGAAAAAATCTTTCAGTGGGTCACTTGACTTCTTTGAGAAACGTGAAATCTGAATTTTTGAATTTTTCAGTTCAACACCTCTTTAGTACTGAATCCTTCAGACTCTTTCCAAAGTTTGTAGAGAGCCTTTGCAGAAGCCACGGATAATCTGGAAAACAGTGTAACTAGGAAGTAGGCAATATGCTGATTTATTTCCTTTGCATTCAAGTCATATACTATGGTCTTTGTTGTTTCAATAGCTGCCAACCACATGGGCCAGAATGAAGAGCGGAGAAAGGCTAAGCCAGAGATGGCAGAAGGAGAGAGAATATATTAGTACAAGGTCTTTGTAATGAGCTCATTATCCTCCTTTGACAGCAGATTGCCTTCTCAAGGTATTTGCTCGAAGACATTACTGGAGGTATGTCCTGCTGAAACATGAAGTTTTAGATAGTGTTGGTTAAATGTGATTTTTATGTGTGTGTAATGAGATAAACTGTGGTTAGGTGATTTGGATTTTTTTACCTTGATAAAACACCTTTAAGTCTTACATATGCAATCTCTAGGACATGTTCTTAACCTACAGACAAACTGAACACAGACAAGGCTTTCTGGAAACCACAGGGGGCTGAGGCACTTATCTTGTTCAGGTATTTGTTAGGTGACTACTAAGTTAATGTAGTAGTCATTGGAGTTACTCGCACTTGTTCTGACATTTTCATCCTAAGGTCCTAAGTCCTGATCAGAAAGTGGGCAGTACCATCATCCTTATTGAACATTCATGTAAAAAGGTAGATGGAAATGTGTGACTCTTACTGTGATTCAGAGTGCTGAGGCTGTTCATGGATGAAGGTCTACAGGAATTGGGTCTTGTTTTTTCAGAGGAATACCATCTTTCCCATGCAGAACAGCTGCTGTTACTGATAACTCTGACTGTTTGAACACATGGAACACAGCAGCAGTGACTACACATGAATGTGTAAATGTGTATATAAGGGAAAGCGTAATTTGGAACTCATTTTGGGAATTCCTTTGCCTTCTGATCAGCAATACATTAACTTCAGAGCTAAACTACTATTTAACAAGGTGAAAGAAATGATTCAGTTACAGCTGGTAGAAGCCTGAATATAGAAGCATAATAGTCAGGATGGGTTACAGAGATACTTTGTATGCCTCTTAACTCACATTCTTGCTTTTGGTCTTTTTTCATTATTAGCTTTAGAGCTATTTTAGTATACTAAGTTTGAGAAAAATGTGTCATATAACATAAAACCTTGCCTAGTAAGATTATCTTTGCATAACTGCTGTCCAGAGCTTATTTATATTGGTTATTCATATTTACTCCAATGGCATGTTCAAGGTGAAACCCTAGTCTTAACACTCTCGTGCAGTGTATGCAAACTGATCTTATTAAACAGATTATTTAGACTTCAATATGAAGGTGAGATTTTTACTTACCATTAATTCATTTATATAAAAGCTTTCCTGGATTGTCAGAAGGCACCAGTGTTTTTGCATAAATTACTGCTGACCTGAGGATCTATTTATGCACTTAACTTACATCCATCCTGTTTGTCTTAAAAGTGAGAGAACCATCTTCATAGGTGATTCAGGGTGGTAAGTTTTTAGAAGAATATGTAGTATATCTTCATTGCCTTTTAGTCTAGATATAGCAATCCTAGGATGCAAAAGTTCTTAATGAAATTCTCTAAGTATATGGTGAGTTAAACTACTCTTAGCTTCTATTATTATATTGCTTTCAGTACTAGCCATTGCTATTGTAGACACACATTCCATAACAGTATTGGTTTCCTTTGGTCATATTCTATTTGTGGAAAGATGCTATTTCTAATAGTACAAATGATATTTGCTTGATATTAAAGAGATGTCCTTTTGGTTGTACTGTCAGCGGGCCATAAGCAAGTTCTCATGGAAGTTTTTTGTTGCGTAGGTTACTTAGTGTGCCCCCTGTAGTCTGGAAGTAATGGCCGTATTTTGGGTTTGGGTTTTTTTAACCAAGTAAAATTCCTGTTAAAAAAGATTATGGCTAAATTAAGATGCAAAGAATTTGATCCAGTGTTCATTTTGGTAACATTTCTAGTTGTATTCCTCCCCCCCC
>JANRGW010004855.1:0-11665 GCA_024733675.1 Psilopsiagon aymara | reverse complement strand
GCCGGGAGGAGGCAGAGACAGGACACCTGACCCAAACTGACCAAAGAGGTATTCCATACCACAGCACGTCATGCCCAATATATAAACTGGGGGCAGTTACCCAGAAGGGTTAGATCACTGCTGGGTCAGGCTGGGTATCGGTCGGTGGGTGGTGAGCACTTGTATTCTCTTCTCTTGTTATTTCCCTTATCATTCTTATTGTTGGTGATAGCAGCAGTGGTTTGTGTTATACCTTAGTTACTGTTCTTATCTCAACCCATGGGAGTTACATTCTTTCGATTCTCCTTCGCATCCCTCCGGGATCAGGAGGGAGGAAGGATGGGTGAACGACTGCATGGTGCTGAGTTATCAGCTGGGCTTAAACCACAACAACTTGTTTTTTTAAACCAAGGTAATGATAAGCACGTAAAGCTGAAGCCTCAATAAGAATCTGATGGAGCAAAAGCAGATATAAAGAGACTGAGAAGCTCAGACTTCAGCTTACTCTACAGGAAGGATATATTAATAGCCATGTATCATTTGCATAGCTTCATAGTAAAGTAAGTTTTCATTACTCTCTCCATCATTAAAGGCAGTGACAGGTTTTTTTGTTCTGTTATTAGTAATTCCTGTAACAACATCATCTTGCTGTCTTCATACAGTGTGCTGACAACTGCAAGTAACCTGTTGCTCAGTAACAAAGAGATACTGGAGAACAAAAGATGCATTTTGCAGGAAGTTATTTTCCAGATGCTAAAAGCTGAGGCTTCCTCTCCGGATAATGGGTTCAGAAGATTTGCCTTTCTGGATTTTCTCGTAACTTCTGGGTATCTCTAGAAAGACAACAGAGAGGATGTTTTCTCCAGGTCCCTCTCAGAAGTCACTTTGGTCTTTATCTAGTATTTCTTTTTCCTCATCAAAACCTGTTATAGGGGCATTTAATTGCCTTTCTTTCCTTTCTGGGATCTTGTCTGGCCTTCCGCTGCTGCCTAGATTACGCAATGTAAGTGTGTTTCACATAAATCCCAGAATAAAACAGCATTAACAGCAGCAGGTCCTTAAGGGAACAGGAAGGATGGTGTATCTATCTGGGTGTAGCTGATTGAGCACAGATGACAGATATCTTAAGACTTCATGATACAGTCCCCCCAAATGCCCACTGAGAATAAATGAACAAAGCAATAATGAAAATAATCTGTTCCATTAGAAATTATTCTTACTTTGCATATGTGTGGGAAGGACAGGCAGAGATGAGTAGCAGGAAAACAGCTTCCCCCTCAGAAAGCACCAACCGTATCTTAAGAAAGCTATAAATGTTGTCAGGATTCCAAAGATGCAGAAATGACAATCCATCCAAGTTGGATATGGCATAATGAAGAACTGGCTTTATTTCCCCAGGGAGCCAGGAGTGCTTCCCTGTAAATAACAGAGGGGAACCCACATTTGCAGAATGCTCTTGGAGCAGCCCGCAGTGAAATCTAGCATCAGCTCCAGAAGTAATCCAGGAGGTCTGTGTATCGCTGCCTCTCCCACCAGCTGTCACTTGAGAGGAATGAGCTCCCATCTTTGCAGATTCCAGATCCATTGCCTGCAGTGGGGAGAATCAGCCCTTAAGGAAAACATGAGGGCAGCGTCTGACCCTATCTGTGGCTTGCAGCAATGCCATGCACCACGTAGACCATGCAGGAGAAGTGCACCTCAACCTCCCTGCAGCCCTCTTCCAGAGAAGTCCTGAGAATAAATGCCATGCTTTTATAAAACCAAGCTGCTTGCTGAGTCCACCCCAACTCAGAAGCTTCCCAGTCATTTGAGAGGGTGTTAGAATAGGCAAAGCCTTAATAATCTGCACAAGACATGCTGGGAAAGGCCCTGCTGTAATTTAAGTCGAAGCACTTCTACGCCCTTGAAGGCAAGGGACCTGTGGATTCAACCTCAACAGATTTACCTTACTACTGAGAGCCTCCCATGTAACAGAGCAAAAACACAGAATCAACCAGATTCTGTCAATGAATAATGTTGAAGGCGGTATGTTATTAAAGAAAATACTTTATATGTTTGCACATGGCCTGATATTTGTCTCCCCTTAATCTAAAAAAGTGACATTTGATTCATTAAGTAGACCTGTTCAGGTGACTTCAAGAATCAGTAGACTTAATATCCATCAGAAGCAAAGTGATTCCATTTGTGTGACAAGACATTATTTGGCATTAAAAATAATTACCCCCTGGAACCACCTCTCACTTTAGGGAGCAGGATGGGGCATATAGATCTGCAGTCATTTGGGTTACAGAACAAGTAATACAAAAGCTCATTTCTGAGCATGTTTTCCCAGTTTTAAATCTGCATTCTTGCACAGCCTGTGAAATTATTGTAGTCCAGATTTTGCATTATCCTGGCAAGGAGAGTGAAGTTTATTATTGCTATTGGCTTTAAGAGGCACGGTGTTAAAGCATCTCTTTGCAGGCGCTGCAGTAAGTCTGTAAAGAGTTATAATCATACCCAGCATTTCTTCCCTTACCTGGAACTAAGAAAGCCTGTGTCATTATGAAAAGCAATTGAAGATTCTCCTTCATGTCGAACATCTGCTTGCTCAACTAATGCAAAGGCTTTGCCAAAGCCAATGGACTTGCACTGAGTTGGCAGCGGGGAACCGGGGAAAACCACATGTACCTATGGACAAGTATGGTCAGCCCCTCTGCTTCTGACAGCAATATCAATCTGCAGAGGGTACTTCTTTGACCCTTTTTACCAGCAGTACATTCATTATAAGGAAGGAATCTGATTATTTTACTAGTACTTAAAATGAAAGTCAGCTCCATGCCACTTCCTGTGATAAGCAATACTCTGCAGCATTGGACTTGGATAATAAAACCTAAAACTCTGATTGCTCCCAGTGCAGCACAGACATAATGCGGAGAGGAACAAGCCAGTAGAAAATATCCAGAAGAAAGCTGTTACTATTAGCCTCTGTTAGTGACTTTAGCATTATGTGGAAAATATGTATATATTTAGCATTTGTGTTGTGGGGAAGAAAACAAAATTGAAGAGAGGGACCTGAACCAGAGATAGCATATTGGGAGGGACTACCAGCAGCGAGAGTTTGAGGTGAGACAGATCACAGTAGACCTTTGTAGAATCATAGAATGGTTTGGGTTGGAGGGGACCTTAAAGGTCATCCAGCTCCAACCCCCTGCCATGGGCAGGGACACCTTCCACAAGAGCATAAAGGCAGAGGTACAAGCTGCTGCTCAGGTAGTCTGTAAGGCTTAGGTGGGAATTTGGGATGCCAGTGGAAACTTTGTTTTATACCTCACACTGCTTCTTTGTTTTTTAAGCATGTGCTACTGCCATAGTCAGTGTTAAAATATATATGCATATACATACATGTATTTTGTTGTGCGATGGTACATATGTGCTTATTATATATAGTATACATATATATATTTATAGTATATGTTTCATACTACAGTGCATAGTAGGCTTGGTATAGTCTATAGTAGGTTTAGTTCCTGTGTTACATGAGGCAGCTTTATCACTTGTTTTCCTCTTGATTTACTCTGTGTGTGGGTGAGAGGCTCATTGCATGTTGAGCGAGCGGGTGAGCATCAAAAATAAGGCAGAACCTGAAGTCCTTGAAAACAGCTCTGTGTTTGCTGCCCTCCACATTTCCTAAGTTGGTCTGTCTGGAGCTTGGGAAAGCAGCAAACCCATGTCTGTGAAAAACGGAGCATTACATGCAAGGCAGCAACTTTCAAAGTCTGGGGAAGCTTGCCTTTGTGGTGAGAGGCTTTTGAGGGAGTGAACTACGCATAGACTGCCGAATCATGTGAAATGGCCAGATTCAGAGCAATGTCGGGAATGGGGGGCAGCTGTTGGCATTGGAAAGGGCAGTATTGAAGAGATACGTGTTTGGATGCAACTTAACATAGCTTTGTCTCAACACAAGGCAGGACAGGTGTTTTTATGTAAAACCAAATGTCCATGGCCTGATTGGGCAAAACTTTGTAGATGAAAACATAGTTCAAGAACTTCTGTCAGCCTTTGAACATTCAGAAACTACACAAATTTCAGTGTAATTCGCAATGGGAAAGTCACCCCAGAGAGGGCCCAGACACCCCAGCACTACTGTCCTTCCTGCATTGCAAAGGGAGAAGTGTATTCTGCATGAGCTGTGTCATGGCTTGCAGAGCATGTTGAAGCATCCCATTGTCACAGCAGCAGAGGATGACTTTGGTGAGCTTCAGACTGAAGGTTACCAAGCCTCTCTCTCAGAAGCTTGCATCACCAATATCCTTGACTGGTATACTTAACTCGGAGTCAGCCACGAGATTGCAGATTCTTTGTACTGCCACATCTGGGTTACAAGCCTCATTTGGAAGTCCCCCAGCACATACAAGTGCCAGCCTCCTGAGTGACCTGGCAAGTGCCTTCTCCATGTGAGCTTTGGGCAGTCTGCTTTCCTGCTTCACCCTCACTACCTATGGACTGTGTAAGGTGTAGGAAGCAGATGCACAAGGCTCCTTGTGCTGCTGACATCTAGCGTATGCAGGCACATTCGTGTGCACACAGAGACAGGCTAGGGGCTTGCTGGTGAAGCTCACATAGCTCCTCTGCACTGACGTGTACAGTCACATATTAAGACAGGTCCTTGGAATAAGGACAGAGGGATCAGAGAGGCCCTCCTGTTTGAACAGGATGGGAAATCCTTTGTGTGTTTCCCAAAACCCTGTTTTTCTCTCTCGTGGGTGCTCCCTTCGTGCTTGAGCTCTGGTTTGGCTTCCTGAGTACCTGCTTTGGCTTTCTGCTTGTTCTTGAGCATGAAGCAAGAATTACACTGGGGGAAAGGGGTTCTTATTATATTTGGACAATGTGAATGTGTTTCTGGAAAATACTTCAAGTACTACAGTACCAGAAAGTTCAGTATGTGAGGCCCTGAAGCAGCAGGAAGGTGAGAGGGGAAGGCAGCTTTTGCATCTTGTCACATCCTTCTGCCAAACTGACAGTCTCATCCGAGTGTCAACAGACCTGTAGAGCAAGGTTTCCATTTTCTACCCATTCCGGCCGTTGCTGACCTCAGCCCCACCCTTCCTTAACACAAATCACCCTTCTCACCCTTAAGTAAGCTGAAACAACTGAGACTCAGCTGATGGCTTGGTGCCCACTTGCTCTTGTTGCCTGTGCTAGAGGTAGCAACACCCTCCCACACCTATCAATCAGTCGCACTCCATTACCCAAACTGAAGTTACATGTGCTGCTAAACACTTCCTTGAAGTCATGCACACAGCTTCCAAAAACCTTTGACTCTGCCAAAAGCATCTAAAACAGTTATTTGAAGATAGCATTTTACCAAAATAGTTGAGGGGTGTAGGGACACACACAGAGAGCTCAGGCTCAGTTTTATTCACAAAATAGGCATTTTGGTAAGCTTCTCTAAAGGAACACAGAAAAATTTCAGTCTCTTCCTATGGCTGGTTCTGCCCACAGTTACAGAGCTGTAAATCCCACTGATATTAATAGAGCAGTACTTGGCCAAGAGAGGACCACATGTGCCCAGGGATGTCTGTCCAGGACTAGCAGTGTGTGTCAGGATGATGCAGAGCTGCATTGCAGCAGCTCTGGGTGCTCAGCCTGACTTCCAGCTGCAGCTCTTGGCTTGCTGCTGTCACTGGCAAGTCAGGCTGGGTTGTGTTTTGTGTTTGTCAGCACCATGGCATGCTGTCTTTGTCTGCCAGGGAACATCATAGCAAAATAGCCCAGTATTGAGTTCATAACCATGTAGCAGCGAAACTTGATGTAAGGACATACGACCATAGAACCAATAGACTGCATTAGTTATTCCTTCCAAACAGCACAGCAAAAATCTTCTGTTTTGATACTGAGCTTTTCATAACCATGTTGTTAGCAATACTACAAATTGCAGTTTAGTGGTTTTTGCTTGTGTCTGTGGCACTAATCTCAGTCTTTGTCCCGCTCCAGTTAATAGGCTGCATTATTGGCAGACAAGGCAGTAAGATAAATGAAATCAGGCAGATGTCAGGAGCGCAGATCAAGATTGCTAATGCCACAGAAGGCTCCGCAGAACGACAAGTTACAATCACAGGATCCCCTGCAAACATCAGCTTAGCACAGTACCTCATTAATGCAAGGTAAGTTTGCTTTGTAAGTGATAATGCTTCTGCGAGATTGCTTTGTCTGCTCTCCAACAACTGTCTGTCCTGGATAGATCTAGAAAGTTGCTTTGCAGTGTCCGTTTTGCATAGTATTACTCAATTCCTAATGATTTGTAAAGCCTGTATCATTAGAAACTGTGTTTGCTGTTGGTTTATTTGGAAAGGAGCTAAATCTGATGCAATTCTGGGTACATATTGAGTGACAAAAGCTGAAAAAATCTGAATATTCATATTAGCATCCACCTAAAATGTAGGTGGATAAATGAAATGAAATTACAGTCACAGATTCTTTAGAAGAAAATACTTCTCATAGATCCATTTTACTGTCCTAACTGGCAAATATAGTGAAACAGATTGCAACACAGATTTAATTTTCTTACTGGAAATTGCCACTCAGCGTTGGTATCGCACTGACATTTGGTTGCTAAAGAGGAATGGAATTTATTTTTTCAGAGGCAGCATCACAAATTTGTAGAAAGAATTCCCTAATGAGATGGGGTGAGACTGCTGCTTCGCTTCTCAATGCCAGAATGAATGAAAGCACTGGCTGTTTAGCTAAGCCATTGAGATGGTTTAAGTCTCTACCAGTTTGATATGATTATTTAGAAAACTACTGAAATCGATACCACCTTTATTTGCAATTTGTGTGAGAACGTGCAATGGGTAATATAGTGCTGGTACTTGTAAATGTTAGACCGAGGCAACATGTTGTGGGGAGGGGAGTATCTATGTTTTTTATTGTCTTTTCATATTTTTACCCCCAGAATACTGTGATATGGATCAAGTTTTATGTTTGACTATGTTTGCTGTTAAGGTAGTGGAAAGTATGTGATTTATATAGAGGGCTGTAGTCACAGCAGGTCTACAGCCTCCTATGGTCCAGCCTCCTCTCCAGCTTAGTTCTGTGGTGCACAACTGCGAGCCACTGTAAATGTCTTAATGGAGGAAAAGGATGTTTGTGTAGTTCTGTGTTACAGCAAACAAAAATACTATTTTCTATAATTAAGTTTGGAAGTAGTTTCCTAGGGAAAGCTATATAGAGGGTGGCGTCATGAAGCTTAAGATAAGCCATTTCCAGAATCCTAAAACAACCTACAGCTCTTTTGATTTATATTCTTTGTAGCAAATATAAGTCACTTCCATAAGCCCTGTAATCAAATAAAAATGTGTTCCCTCCTTTAACCCTTAAGGATATGTTCTTCTCTTGGTGTTCAGGGATTCCCCACACATCGAGACGAGAATAGACCCCTTCATTTTTAGTTGCACAAACACCATATGGCATGCATCTGGACCTCAGAAGATAACAATTTAAGATCTTCAAGACAGCTAAAGCATGCAAATAACATAATGCACTTATTAATGGAGTTGCATTGAGCTGCTCACCAGTGACAGAAACTCTAGTGAACAAACCTGTTTGACTCACTTTAGAAAAGCCTGTGAACTCTCACACTTCTGTTTATTACTGTTTAATGTTTCTTTTGATGGAATGGGATATATGAGGTCTTTTAATATACTTTTGCAAAGAAGAAAACTTCTCAGCAGTCATATACCATGGATACTCTATCTATATACCCTGTGAAACCAGAAACAAAATATTTTCTTCCTGTTGAACTTCTAGTTAGAAATAATTTGTTACTATCATCTACAATAAACCATCATATATTATTATGTACCATGTGTTGAAATTGTATTTAGATGAAGTGACTTCATTTGTAAATGAAGACTCTTAAAGTAATGTATAATAAATTAAGCTCTAAGGTACCATAGGACATTAAGGTGGCTTTATTTATTTTAAGAAGTGACACTGTTCCAGATTTCTCCTTTCACAAGGGAAATTCCTGCCCGGTTAGGTGCTACCACAGCAGCAGTGCTAGTTCACAGTCACATTAGAGCAAGAACCAAGAACCGTGCAGGCAAGGGGGAGCTCTGCTCTAGCTGGGGTTTAGGTGCTTGGGTAGGTTTCTGAGAGGCAGCACTGTGCTGCTGCTGCCTGTGTATGCTGGGAGCCAGTTTTAGTGTTTGTCAGTCCTAAGCCTGCCATAAGTTCTGCCCTCGCTTTTAAAGATGCTGGTATGACATAGTGTTGGGGAAGAGCTGAGTACAGTACCTAGACTGCCCGAGGTATAGTCTGGTATGTCAAAACATGAATTATAACAAATAAAAGCCATACCCATTCAGGGTAACGTGGGTTTTTTTAATCTCCCCTACAAGATCTGTCACTCTCATGGACTTGGTTTCCAGGGCAAGTATTTATGCATAAATCAGTGTCTCACAGCAGCATAGGATATTAAATATCTATCCACTGTATTCCTGAAACATTCTGTGTGTATCTTTAAACTATCCTCCAACCAAAGTTGCCATCTATAGAGTAATTTATCAAATTGTTTTAAGATTTTTATTGCAATCTGGTGTTTAATATGTACATAATATACTCTTAATTATAGATATATACATTGATACAATATCAAGACAGAGATTTAAATCTTTCTAAAGTATTGTTTTGATTCTGTGTTGATTACCTGAGTGCTGACCTCTGTATGAGTAGACTGTGTGCTAGCTTGTTTGCAGTAGAAGTGTTATTTCTGTCCTGTAAAATCTTCTGTCTCTTAACTGCTCTCCACTGTAGTAACTGGATTTTCATTATCAATTCCACCTTCTAGCTTTTATTAAGAAGGTTTCCTGTGTAATATTTGACTTTGGACTATAAACGAATTGTAGCCAGCAGCACTTGCTCCTTGTTGAAGAGCAGTTTCCTGAAGATGTTTATTTACTACCATGTTGATGAGGTTCATCCACAGAGCTAACAGGACCGTCAAAGCTACACTCAAGCTTTATTCCTTTCACCAGGTTTGGGTAATGCAGGATGTGCATATATTCATAAAGTGCAGGGCTTCAAAGGAACAGGGTAAAATTGGCACCATGAAATATTGTATGAAGGCCACCTTATCAACCTTCACATTCAGTTTTTGCTGTATCTACAAGTGGTGTGAGGAACTGCCCCTATCACAGGACAGCTGATAGCTGACCTGACGTCCTTTCACCTTATGCTTTACCAGCAGTAACAAATGTGAAGCTGGGCAAATTACTTTCATCTTACTTGTACAAGTACACCAGAGACAGAGAGTTTGAGTGGCTGCTACCAACACCAGCATTTATCCTCTGGGGTCTGTTCTGCCTGCTGGTGCAGGAAACAGCTCAGGCTCAAATACCCCCTGTAAGGACTTTCTGTTAAACGCAAGGCACAAAATTTGGAGTCACTGAAGCACTGAGTCCTGCATTATCTTTCTCTACACCTCCCTCCCAGAATAATAAAAAGTTAGAAGTATAAAAACATCCAACTGTATAAACTGGGCTTTTCAAAATGTACTGAGGTATCACTATGTAACTCAACTCCTACACCCTAAGTTACGGACATACACTGGGGTTGGATTCACTGATTCAGTGTTCTTGATGTAAATCCCACTGTGCGAGTAGATTGCAAGTAGCCTGGCTAACAGCATAAGGGTGCTCTTCTCTCTGCAGAGAACAACTCTACTGTGAGGGTTAAAAAAATTCTGAGCTGCTCACCTACAGGGACAGATAAACACACCTGGTAAGAAAGCCCAAAGCTTTACCTCTGACAAACGGGTCTGCATTTCACACACTTGCCCTCATCCCTTCCCAGTCCCTCAGAGATGTGCACCTTCCAGCATCCCAGAAAAGGCCGCCAAGGAGTTGGCACTCCAAGAACCCTCTTTCTTTTGTGGGGAAGAGAGGAGTTTGTGCTTAAGCATTTCCCTCTCTCATCCATGTGCCTCTCCTCAGCTCAGACCTGCTTCAGGTATCCTTTAGACATACTGCCAGTAGCAGTGCTTTGGGAAGCTCTAATCCAGCATCCCCCTCCCCTGTGTAGTGCTAGTTGATTACTGCATCCTTGCCCGTGCACAAAGGGCAGCCCTTATGGTCGTTGCCTTTCTCAGGCCATGAATAGACCAGGGGTTGTTACTCTCAAAACTGCAGTAAGTCTAAGATACAGAAAGTGAGGCTCCTCCAAGCCTAACACAGGTTGACTATGCTCCTTTCCCAACCAGCAGCCTGGCTACAGGGGCTCTCAAAGCCTGCACCCCCAGGCCACAGTGCCAACTGGGACTAGCACAAAACCCTGTGCTGAGGAGCTTCCCTGGGCCTGGTGGGATTTGATAGAGAAGAAACAGGTTCTGCACCCAGGCCCTGTGTACAGCCAGCTGATAGCTCCCTGGCACTCCACTCTGGGAGGGAGAAACTGCTGCAGCCTCTCAGCTGACCTCACGAGACAGCCCAGGAGAGACAAGGTAGTAACTACTGAAAATATACCCTAGACTTGGGATAGTCCTAGTTATGTGCTAGGCTGCCATACCTCCCAGCCAGTCACATGCAAAATGCATCCTGAAATGAGTGTTATTTGCTGACCCAAAAGCCAGTGCGCAAGCTGCAACAAACAGCAGAGGGGAGGCTTCATCTAGGTAGACGTTGTCATCTGAAAAGAACAATGTGTCCTTGGAATTACTGTATTTAATGTCTAAAAATGTACAGAAAAGCCCAAGTATGTGAGCCAAACTGATCTCACCTGCCAGTGGGTGATGGTAGACTAAAATGAAGGTGGTTTGATACCTACATCCTCCAACGAGCCCATCCCTGCCTTGGGCTCAGAGGTTGGGTGAATCTGAACTTGCTTGTGCTCGCGGGGCCCGTCTGATGATGTGTATGTTGTATCCATGTAGTAGTACCTTGTTCGTCAGCTGGTAAGCTCTTTTATGTTCACTGTAACCGCTGCCACAAGCTCAGAAAAGATTCCACTGCTGTGGAAGCCGGGGTGTTTTTCAGTCTTTCTTGTTGCTAATTTTGTTCTCATTAGATTGCATCAATATTTTGCTGTGATCTAAAGAAAAAACAGTCTGGGGAATGTACAAATCCAGGTGAACACACTGGCTAATCTGGTTTGCTTTATATGAAAAATGCACATTGACCTTTGATTCTCTCAAAAGCAACCAAAACCTCATGCCTTAGATGGAAGCAGCAAATCATTGCTCAGTCTCCTCTCATCCTAACAAAACGATGAAGGGTTCTATTTATGCCCCAAAATTGACAAATTGGACAAATTGCCAAAACCCCCCGCGTCCCCCTGTCAAAAACACAGTAATTGCAAAAAGCAAAATTCACCCTATCAGTGCTGGGGAGTAAACTCCATAGTTATTTTAAGTTTTCTTTTAAGTTTCGTTTTTTCCATCTTTTTGCCATTTCCCGCATTCTTTAGATTTATTTTCTCATCTGTAAAACAAACTACCAACCCCCCCCCCTTTTTGTTTATTGAAAGAACTTTATAGTCTCAGTAATGTTTTCACCACCGAATCATGAAAAACCCTTTTGTTATTTCTCTTCTTTAACACATAACATGTTCCTCCTTTGACCCTCATTTTCCCTTTTTTTCTCTCTCTCCCCCCTCTCCCTCCCACTCGTCTGTCTCCCCTCGCCCACCTATCTAATCCTGCCCTTACATG
>JANRGW010004854.1:7950-40789 GCA_024733675.1 Psilopsiagon aymara | reverse complement strand
CGCATCCTCCCCTCTCATCGGCTCTGTCTGGGTGCCTGCACTGACCACCGCCGGGGCAGACAGAGCAGAGCTCCCAGGTCGAGCCTGGGTCATCACGCGAGTGCTCACCATACCGCTCGCCTGCCCACGCAGACTGCCGCAGAAACTGCCTCTCGCCCATCCTGTTCGCTGCGCTCCTTGGGGCAGGTTTTTAATCAGTCAGGGCTGGTGCCGCCTCTCCTGGGTAGCTTATATCTATCCGACAGATATTTCTAGTATGAAATAGAGTTAACTAGTGCTACAGCTGGGTTTTGAATGCAAGAGTGCTTAACGTTCAATGTGGAGATAGCATTAGAGGTACATCAGTATTAGAGATATGTTGAATAACTCTTGTCAGAATAGCTCCCTTTAAATAGATATAAAAATTCTGAATAAGAAGGCAGCCGTTTTAAAAGATACTTACCTTACTGGAGATGATCCCATTTATCAAACTGATGATGGTATATACACGTATGTCAAAAAATACAGCATCCTAAAAAATACTACATGTCTGTGGAATAGGAAGGGGAAAATAGCATTGTACAGCTTAACCGCAATTAATGCCTCTAGTATTGAGCCCTCATTTAAGAAAGACTGTTTGAATAAGTGACTCTAAACTACTGAGTCTATTGATGCCTTAGCAATACTAAGGAGGAGGAGTGTATGGAAAAACTGGCTAAGGTAGAAGCAAAACATAGAACTAATTGCTTTCAAGTCCTATGATTTCTGTCCTAAAAAACCCAACAAACAACAAACCACCACAAAACTCAATCAGAGTCACTTAGCAAATAGTTAAAATGCTGCAACTTATCTGGCTAAACCTATCAAATTATGTGAAATGCTATCTAGCATTGCAAAGATGATGAACTCTGAAGGACAGTAAGCGTGGTCATAGAATCTTTTACTTGCTGTAAGTTGCACTACATGAGAGGACAAAGAGCTGTGTGTATTAAGCAGGTGAATGAACTTACCAATTTGAAGTAAGGGAAAAAGCTAGGATGAGATGTACTGTGAAGTGTCAGTGCCACTTTATGGGTAACTTTGTACACTTCAGCTTTAATGCAAAGAATGTGATTTAGATTTTCAAGATTGATGGTTTGAACTGGAACAGATGCATTGAGATGCAGAAGGATCAGGGAATTGCGTATTTAAAGCTCGAGATCTGTAAGTTGGGGCTTGTTTGAGAGGTGCTAGAATTAATGATTAAGAGCGGATATGTTTATTCAATGTAAATGAATAAAGTTGGCTGGGTAAAGGAAAAAAACGTCACCTCACTTAACAAATACTGGCAAAGTCCTCATTCAGTTAATCTGGAGCATCCCTATATTCTTGAAGCTGTAAGGCTTCCAACAGTCAGAAAGTCAGATTTTTAACCTGTAGAAATGGAGCTTGTGTCAGAATGGAGGTGAAGTTTACACTGATGTACAAGCAGTTACCTGAAGTGCTGCTGTGCTTCCTGCATGGAGAGTGTCTCTGGTCTTTGGACAAGACTTTGAGACATTAACTTAGTGAGAGAAATCAACACTCTTGCAATTTCACCACTAAAATGAAGTGACCTTTTATACTAAAAGGTAATGAAGGTGGCAAGAGAGAGCAAGGTACTTCTGCATATCTGATACATAATTTGTAAGATACCTCAACCGCTGTTGTTGAAATATATTCTGGCTTTTCTACGTAACTGTAAATATGATAGAGAAGTGCAAAGTATTTGTTAAAAAACCAGCCTTGAATAACTTCAGATGTGTGTTGTAAAGATGATTACACTTTTATATGTTAAAATTATGTTATGTAAAACAACCAAAACCCAAAATCCTTAACTTCAGTAGCTAAGGAATTCTTTTTCCTTCCTTCAGATAACAGTGATCTAATTGCTTGTACTGTCATAACAAAGGATGGCGGTCAAGTTCAAAGGTTCCTGGCTGTGGATATATACCAGATGAGCTTAGTTGAGCCAGATGTTGCCAGACTTGGATGGGGTGTAGTTAAGTTTGCAGGCCTTTTGCAGGTAAGAGGAGTTTTAATATGAGTGGTTACTTTTTCTCAGCTGAGAATCTACATTTATGTTAAATAGTAATACCAATATTAGCTTATATATTTAAGCTCTGTACCATGCTTACTTGTTTCTTTTGTTACTTGTCTTTTTTTCTAGGTTTTACCTTTTTAAACTATTTCTATTTTTGTGAGGAAGTTTAGATAGCTAACTAAAGACAAACTTGAAAACAAGATAACTTAACTTCCCCAGTGTATATTGGGCTGTGTTCATTTGAGCAGTAGAATCGTATACAATTAGGATTGAGTTCCAAGCACTTAAGCCTTAAGTAACACAGTAATGAGCTCTCCTGGAGTTCTTGTCTTACAGCACAAGTAGAGAATATGATAGGTTGTAACTTCACAATCATCTGTGCTTTTCTAATTTATGGGAAAAGCTTTAAGAAGTTTCCCTCATTTGTCTCTTTCTTGCCTCAGCCAGCACTGTATTTTCTTAAAGCTTTCTATGCCCAATAACTCAATTGAATTTTAAACTGACAATCTCTGTAAGTACTGATTTCTGAAGAACTAAATTCGACATTGTACAACTTGTGTAGTTCTTTTTCTTAACACAGAAATTGTTCCTAGGTGCTTTAGTGAACCATTCATAGGGTTTTCTTTTAATGTTGGTATTTATAGTTCTAAAATGTAAACTTTTTTATTAGCAACTTGCCTTCTGTTTCTTTTTAGGATATGCAGGTGACAGGAGTGGAGGATGACAGTAGAGCTCTGAACATAATAATTCATAAGCCTGCCTCAAGTCCTCATTCTAAGCCCTTCCCTATCCTTCAGGCTACATTTATTTTTTCGGATCACATCCGCTGCATTATTGCAAAGCAGCGGCTTGCAAAAGGCCGTATCCAAGCTCGGCGTATGAAAATGCAGAGGATAGCAGGTGAGCCATTAGTTTGAAATGATTCTGAGAAACAAGACTTGGATTTCGTAACAAATCACTCTGTAAAAAAGTATGTGGTGTGCCACAGAAAACTGTAAACCAGTGTCTAGTTTCCAAGCAATAGATTTTATTGGAGTAAAATGTATTTTCACATTTAATGATAGATATGTCAAAGGAAGGATGAAAAAGAAGTCCTGTTTTGTTGCCACTAGCTGCCAGTCATCTCACAAAACTCAGCATTTCTCTTTAAATGTGATTCAGTGATTCAAAATTAAGATGCCCTGTTTAAAAGGCAGATGTTCTATTGCCGTAGGACTAAATTGGAACTCAGCTTGCCTGAGTCCCGAGATGGATGGTGCCCCAGTGGTGTTATTGTAATGTTTAATGCTTGGGTGAACAATCCTAGATGTTGAGTCAGCAGCTGTATTTCTGTGAGTGAAGGAAAAGCATGCAAAGAGATGAAGAAAAGAGTTAATTTGAGTAAATAGCAAAGAGTGATTAAAATATTAGTCTAATAGTAAGTGACTGAAGGGTAAATTGAAGCTTACCGATAAACTGAATGTGCTGGAGAGTTTAGAAAAGGGAACTCTGAAATATAGGAGGGAAAATAGCTGGGCAAATGAAGAGTGACACCACCTAAGTTACTTGGATTGTCCAGTAGCTGTTATGAACTAGTCAGCACTACGAAAAACACAGTCATAGCTGGTGTTAAAATTACTGGAATTTCTCCAAGTATAGATGGGTTCAGATCATTTTAGTGTCTTATGGTTGTATAGGAAGCTAAATATAAAAGTGTTTTATGCTTTGAGTTTGCAAAGTAGGTATGTCATCCATATATGGCTTGCTTCATGCAAAAAAATGTAAAGCAAGTTTGAGGTTAATACAGGTCTATTTTGATACTAAAATTTTAGGTTGAGTACCTAGTATTTGTACCGTGAAAACCAGAAGATTTATTTTTTATCTTTTAAATAATTCCAGTGGCTTACTTCATGCAAGGGGCTTACTTTAATCCTTTTTTCCTCCTTCACTGTATTCTGAGGCTTCCTTAGCGTGAATGCGTAGACAGCAGTGGTAGGAAAGGTTGCCATAAATGCTGTGTGTCTTCTTTCTGTAATACAGTTGTAACCATAATTAAAGAGGTAAATGCAGGTAAGTTGTGTCAAACAATAGGGTTCATTCTCAAGATCTGAGAAAACTATCAATTTTATTTTCACCTACTCTTCCTTTTATGTATTTTTGAGTAACAGAAATTATCAATTGTGATTAAACATAGTTCTGCTGGATCTTCCTGTTCAGCCTTCAAATGAAATTATGGGTTTTGGACACAGCTCTTCAGCTACAGCCCAACACCTTCCATTTAGATTTTATGATCAGTCACGGCGTGGTAGCAGTGATCCTACAGTGCAACGCTCTGTTTTTGCATCTGTTGACAAAGTTCCAGGTAAGATTAGCATTCCTTAACAAGCAGTTTCTGCTTTGTGATTTGAATCTGCAACAGCTGAACTGTAACTTGTATGAGCAATGGAAAGCTTACTGTGATAGGTTTCTGAGCACACAGCTCCAGGATAAGACTTATGGACAAAGTTACTCTTAGAGAAATAAGTAACAACCTGTGTGTGAATTCCAGGTACATAGTGAGCCGTATCTGTGGCAATTTGTCAAACTACACTGGAAGTGTCTTAACGCGTTGCCTTCCTTTACAAATTGAGTTAAATTGTTCCACATACTCAGTATTTATGCAACGTCTGTCAGTTGTGCATAGTTCCTCCTTTAATTTGGTTATGATCATTTTCTTGCCAGTTTGAAAAGTAGTTGGGATACTGTGCGCGGCTTCATTTACCTTAGAGATATAGCAAGACAGAAAAGGGCCACAGCTACTTAGCACAGAGCATCAGCTTGGAATTGAGATTAAAGGTAGTTTGTTCAACCAGCCACGTAGTTACTTTGAATTCTAGGAAATGGAAACTTCCACTAAATGCATATGCAAATCAGGAGGAAAAAGTATTTTGAAGTTTTATTTGGTACCAAGTACAAGAAACCGGGCACAGAACATGAAGTATTTCAAATGCTATGGTTTTGAAATGCGTTTTATGATAGCCAGTAATATAATAAAACTGGATTGCTACACTGTTTTACATCTGATTGCAAAATGAATATCAAAGGCCTCTTCCTTCTCCTCTTATCTTCACTGAGTGTATGAGGTTTCCTAGTTCCGAGTGATTTTCACAGGAATCTGTTTGTGTTTATCTTTTAATCAGGCTTGGGGTGATTTTCACTTTGAGAGAGATTTTGCACCTTTTTAAAAAATTATTGAACAAGTTGCAGTTACTACCTTTGTGTATTCATTTCTTAATGCTACAGCTTTAAGTGATGCTTGAGAGTTCTGCAAATGTCACATAGTCTGTTAATTTGATTGTACTTGTAAGCAACAAGTTATGCTTTCCTTTGATGATGGTGGATTTTGCGGACTTAAGGGAGAGCCATTGTTTTGGCAGTATTTTTAGAAAATGAATGACTTTCCGTAGCAGGACCATGTCAACTGTACATCCGGGGTGGGCTTTAAGAACTTGACAGTCATATAAATGTTTTCACCCCTCCTGCAAATTTCACTCTGGAGAATTTTAGTACCACTGTTGAATCAGTTTGCTAATCCCTCTTCTCATTGAATGTGGAGTTTTCAAGAACTTTTATTTCAGCCTGGTCTGCCTCAGTTTCTGTTCTAGTGCATATATGAAGCTCTACATAGAGAGCATGTAGTTATCTTATTGTAGTCCACCTGTGCTTCACTTTGCTTTGTTGTTTTGTGGTCCAAAGTTAAAATCTTATTTGAAAGTGCTGCTTGATACCTGGGAAGAAGAGAGTGAGAGTTGTTACAGCTTAAAACCAGATTTTGTGGAAGGTGGGTGAAAGGTGGCAAGAATATAATGTACCACGCTCTAGAACATCCCAATTCAGAACATATACTCCTTACAAAAAGTATAGGTTAAGCAAATGCAGTGAGATGATATAACCATCCGAGATGACTGGCTTGAGAAACTGGGCAGTTCTGATCAAAGGAGAACAGAAGGAAAAATCCTTATCTTGGTCGATTTTATTACCTTGAAGTCATTACCATAAATATAGTTCAGGATCTGGTTTAGGTTCATGGACTTTGTCAGAATGTTAGAGCATTTTAGGAATAGTTTTGCTGGCTGGACTGCTCATCATCTTATTAGCTATGTGTATGGTGCTCTTGAAGTTCTCTTTATAAAGAATTACACCATTTTCAAAGAAACGAGAGGGTTTGGTAGATGTTCTGTGAACATAGGTCTTATACTGAAAGAAATGGAGAAGAGAAGGCTGCGTGGAGACCTCATAGCAGACTTCCAATATCTGAAGGGGGCCTATAGGGATGCTGGGGAGGGACTCTTCATTAGGGACTGTAGTGAGAGGACAAGGAGTAACGGGTTCAAACTTAAACAGGGGAAGTTTAGATTGGATATAAGGAAGAAATTCTTTACTGTAAGGGTGGCGAGGCAATGGAATGGGTTGCCCAGGGAAGTTGTGAATGCTCCACCCCTGGCAGTGTTCAAGGCCAGGCTGGACATAGCCGTGGGTGATATGTTTTAGTGTGAGGTAGCCCTGCCCATGGGAGGGGGGTTGGAACTAGATGATCTTAAGGTCCTTTCCAACCCCAACTATTCTATGATTCTATGAAATCACCACTTCCTCTCCAAGCAAGCTCAAATACTAGGTTCAAATAAAAGCTGTTTACAGATGTGCATATGTGTATATATATATACTCACGCACACTTGATGTGTCTAAAGGGTAATCTTGATGATTTCCTGCAAAATCTACATCTAAATATTTTAACAAGTGAGGTCACTTCCCTATTGAGAACATTTATTTTTGAAAGCAAAATGAATCAATAGATCTCTTAGTTTTTTCTTCATTTTTAATAACTTAGTATATGATGATGAGAATGGTAAAATTTTGGGGGGAAAGGTTGGAAAGCTACTTCTTGTTAGTGTCAGTCTGCAAGCACAGTATGGCCATCCTAATTTTAAAATCCCAAGGAAAAAATCATCTTCTATAGCTGTGTAGCCCTTTAAATGAAAAAGAAAATGTTGGCAAGAATTCTTTTCGTCACTTCTTGTGAATAGGAAGGCTTTAAACGAACCCCAAGAATTGTTTAAACAGTGCTTGAGATTGTTCAAATTTATGTGAAGAAAGTTTATTTTAGTGTTGTCAAATGTTATTCATTCTAAAAGCATATTATACACTTAAAAAATGGTGTGCCTTTCCTTAGCAGTTCTCCACAGGCTGGTATAAAATCATAGCTCTTTATTTGTGGGGTTTTTAACTAATACTACTAATACTGTGAATGTATTCTTGAAATAGTCAAGCTTTTGTAATTTATTTCTGCCTTCATCAGCCGTAGGAAAACAGGTGCTTTTGATCAAAGTATTAATGAGGAGCTTGACATTCTCGGCTGATGAGCATCTACTCTTGTTACTGAATTTGTGCGATTGGATTGCTCAGCACATTTGAATGTCATACAAGTTATTTTGGAACTGTACTGTGGGACTCTTACCAACCCTTTCATGTTCATCAAGCACAGCTACTGGAGGAAGGTCAAATTGGGATAGTTTAGTTAAGTATTACTAAGTTACTTCCAGTGTAAAATAGTTGAAGTATCCCATTCTCCGTAACTCTAGGATGCAGTTGCTTTTATAGCCCAAAAGTATACATAAAGTATTTTTTTAATCTTTTGTTCTATGCAAGAAAAATGGAGGATAATTGCTAAGTCAAATTTTTACCTCATTTGCTTGGTTTTTTTAATTAATATTCTTTGAACCACTAATTTTCATATTTAGTTTGATATTTAGTTATGGCAGCTACTTTTAAAGACCTAACTCTGCTTCCCTTTTATATGTATTTATGTTGCCTAGTCATCAGAATTGTATAAGCTAGATAGTAATCTTCCTGTCATGATCAGAATGATGAAGAACTAAATACTTCTGTGCAGAGGTATTCAAGCAGAAGTGCCTGTAAGGTAGTTTGACAGCACTGAGATTATACAAGCTACAACTAATTTGATTTATGTAATATTACTGCTTGTAATACTGTTGACTACTATTTAAGATTATTTGGAAGCAGATGTTTAAATGTAAGGACATGAGTCCATGAGCAGTCTTCAGGCAGGCAATCCTGAATCTGAGCAGCTTTTCACAGGATAGACAGAGTAACCCTTGTTTATTTCTTCTGCTATTTAGGTGAAGGTGGAAGGTTTATCCTCCCTTCAAAGTGCAAACGTTTTGTGGATATAGATTGCTTAGGATGGGTACAGCTTTTTCCAGCACTATAAGGGAAACAAAATAGATTGATGTAAAAACTCGTATACCTATGGCTTTAGTAACTGTTGCAAAACTAACTTTCATTCACTTTAAGAGATGTCTTTGCCTCACTTCTGTTGTCACAAGTCCATTGATTGTTCCTTGTTTCCCATCCTAACTGGTATTTCAAAATATGAGGTATGTATGAGAGGCCTAATGCATGTTTGCGATATTAAAAACTACATGTATCAGTGGCTCTGAGTGCTATGAATGTCTTTCACATTTGAGGTAGTTTAGTTTGTGGTTAACTTTTTGCAGACTATCAGGCGTCACTGTGTGTGACCTCAGTTTAACTTACCTAAATGATTGTAGAAGATCAATGAGTTGGGTTTCTGAAACAAAATATGTGGGTTTATTAACACTTATGAAGTAATTAGCTGCTTCACAAACGGGTTTGGGTTTTGTTGTGGTTTTTTTTTTTTTTAAATAAAATAGATGTCTCCTGCAGTGGTGGTGATTTAATTCTTTCAAGTGGTGTTCATCTTGGACATAATGAATTGTAACCTCAGATAAGGGAAAAGCTTGATAAAAGTGACAGTCACCCATCTAAAACTGTGATTCAAGTACTACAGCTATTCAGATGGCATTGTGTTTCTGGAAGTGGTTTTGAGTCTAGTTCCTTTGTATAAGGATGGAAAGTAGAAGGTAAAAAGTGGGACTGCAGATTAGGTCAGATCATTAACAGGGCTAATGTTTGTTAGCTTTTGTTTCTTCCTTTCTTCATCTATTCTGGGTTTTTTTTTTAGTCTGCAACACAACCTGTCAGTGTGTGTTGCTGCTAACAGCGTTTTCCTGACACGTCATGTCTGTGTGTTAAAGCTTTCATATGCTTCTTGCAATGAGTCTGTTTAAATTGTTTTGACTGGCTGCCTGCTGCATGGCACCAGCAAATTCCCCGTATGGGATATTCTCTGAATGAATCATCCCTCCAGTTCCATGGGAGATTGCCCATATAAAAGAATAAAGAAATGTGTAATGGTGCATTTGCTTTCACACCTGATTGTCAGATGCTTTCCTCTTCAGTGCTTACTATGCAGTTGGAGGCAATGAGTAGTACACTGTTAGGTGTTTCACAGTGCACATTGTGGCTACTTTCAATAATTCAGGGGACTGCCAATAAGAAGTCAATTTAGCAGCACTCTGATGCAATATTTGTGCTTCCCCTTTCTGAATTTGTTTATGTAGGTTAGCTCTTTCAAGCTAATTATTAACTCGTAAACTTCATTGTCCTGTTTTACAGGTTTTGCTGTAGCCCAGTGTATAAATCAGCACAATCCATCCCCACTCTCATCACCATCGCCTTCCAGTGGCAGTGGGAATATGGGGCGCTGTGATTCAGTGGCTGCAAGTTCAGCATCTGCCTCTTCTGCTGCACAGAGCCCATCAGGTATTAAATCATGATTTTCAGCCTGGGCACATTAAGGGGTATAGGATAAATCTATAGGATACCGTAAAATTAAGTTAGTATATTAATGGATTAAAAATTATAGGGCTTTATCATTTCAGATCATGTGATTATTCAACTAAACTGGTTAAAGTAAATTGTGGAGCTTTCTGGAACACTAATAAATACTTGGCATCTTTCAGCAGTGATTTTAAATACTGGTGAACTAAGGTCCTCCTTGTCTGACTTGTCTCCTAGCACATACAACTTAAAAGGTTGTTGTTTGTTTTTAAACTGAAGTGTTGCTTTGCATGAATTTGTTATGTATACTGTTAGCCTTTTACCACAGTGGCTAGGTTGAATTCCACATGAAGCACCTTTTTTGAACTGGGTGACATTTGCTTCCATGTTTATCTGATACTCATGTTAATTTGTAACAATGGATCAAACATGAAATACTTGAGAACAGTTCTTTAGGATGCTAATGTTGTAAAGCTTTTGCAATAAAACTCTTCTGGCTGAAGCCACCACATTTGAGGAGGCTGTTTCACTGATGCAGAAGCAGCTGCTGTACAAATATACTGACAGTATAACTTCCATTAATGTAGCTACTACTATGTGTTTGTGTGTTAAGTATATTTAGTGTGTATGTTTATACTGGGCCTTGTTGTGTTAGAAAGCCTTCGTTCCTCCTTTTTTTTGTGTAGCATTTATAGAGAGTTTGTGATGGTGGTTGTTCTGAGTGCAAATTATGTGTGAGGTAAAGCCTCAAGCTGGAGTCTAAACAGGAATTAACTCCTGAAGGGTACATACAAAAGTGCTTTCGTGCTGGAACAGACCTACTCTACCTCATTTAGTTATAAAGCAATAGAGGTAGCTTGATTCTCAAGACCTTTTAAAACAGACCCCTCATTTAATACTCACTTCCCATGTTAATCACTCCTTGGAACTGTTGTTCTGGTTCCCCCTTCTAAGACATACCATTTTGCCTTTATTGAAAAGCTCATGTAGATGCAAGCTTTCTTTCAGTTCTGCAGGAAATTGTGCAATCTTTGTTGGGCATTTAATATATTGTAGGTTTCATTGAACAGCATCAGGAGATCAGTGTACATTTTATGTCCAAAGTGACCATCCCTGCAAAAAATGTTGCTGGAAAGGGTAAGAAAGGTTACTTAGGAAGTACATGAATGATATGCAAAGCATCCTAGCACTCAGAATCTAGATTAAAAAACATCTGTTGCTGTAAGAGACATATAGTCAAAATATTCCCGCAACCTGTGTAATTCAAGAATACAATTTGGAATATTTTTCTATGTGCAGTCTATTCAAAAATTTGGAAGGACCTAATTTTATTTTGTCTGTTGGTAAGTGACTGCTGTTACCCAGTCTCTTGATGGCCTAGATAATATGTGGTGTTCACACAGAGAAGCGGTACCTTTTGTCAGAAGTCTCAGTATAGGTTTGCACTGCAAGAAATCATTTGTTTGACTACATCTTTCTTCTTTGCAGTGTAAAAAGTCTAATTTATGTTGGCCTTTCTATTTGCATCCTCTGTGATGAGGAAGTGAAATGCAGCTGCAAGTTCTTGGCAGCAGTGATGACAGAAAACTGGGGTAAAGGAAATGAAAATTAAAAATGTAAATTATTTTTGTTGCCAGGGGCAACATATTAGTTCAAAGAAATACCCAGCAAGACATGTTTCAAACTGAGTACATCCAGAGCACATAATTGCTTATCTAGCATAAAACGATAGTGCCTTATAACCAGAGATTATAGTTAAAATCTGCTTACACAGTATGTTGGCATCTGTATAACATAAAGCTCTGTTTGTTTCCTGGAATTTAAAAAGCTTGGTGGCTGGAGGCTACTTTACCCAAACAAGTAAATTCTCTCCCTAGCCCCCCAAAACCCTAAAAAATCCACACAAAAACAAAGAAAACACACACCAAAAAAAAATCCCCACCAACCAAAAAAGAGGGGAAGGTTGGGTTTTTTAAATGCCTGGTTTATGTCTGCACGTTACCAGTTAGGTTGTATGAACTGTCTGCACTTAGTATGATCTGCGGCTTAATCATAAAGTATGTTCAAAATGCCACATCAGGCAGGAAAACAGTCTTTAGGTGAGTTTTTAGTGTTTTGCACAGGATCTAGGTGCAGTGATGTAGATGCTTTACCAAATGTAGTTGTGAAAATACAATTCTGTGCCCTACCACTATGAACGAAGTCCATGGAAATGAATGTGAAAACGTACCTCAGCTACTTAAGTCCCAGGTCTGCAGCTTACATTAAGCTGCTGCAGGCATGACTTCTGAGCTCAGCTCCTGGATTTTGTACTGCTAACTACTTGGAGAGCAGTAACAAAGAGGAAGACAGTGACTGTATGTGCATGAGCAGGTAATTCAGTGCAACTGGATGATGGACAGTTGGTACTGTGGTGCATGTATCTGATCTGCCTGTAGCTTACAAATTTTGTTGTGGACCATATTTACTCTACCCTTTAGGACCAGGCATCCCTGCCATGTATGTGATTGTCTAAAGGACCAGTTATTAGGTCAGATGTATGTTGCTATTCAGATTTGAAGTGTATTTGGCACGGAGTTGCAGCGTATCTTACAGTTTAGTTTCCTTGTGAATGCACAGAAACTGTTCCTAAAATCAGACTAAAGCAGTAAGTGTACATAATTCTTCAAAGTTACTCTTCTGGTTAGTACCCACCTGCTAATGTAACTGTAGCCAGTAATGAACAAGTAATGTTTTAAGTAATTACAGCTGAGTGGTTAACTGTCTCAAAGTCCTTAGTATGGACTAGAGAGGGTGTTGAGATCCCTGGAGCTGGTCTTTGTGGGGTGGAGGGAGGATTTTCTCCAGCCCAGGGAGCTTTGTTGACGCCTTGCCGATCTTCAGTGTCAAATTAATTCTTTTGTCAATTGCTGGGAACAGTGCTTCTGCATGAACTGATTTGACTGCTTCACTGCAAGTTTGTAATATTTGCAGTGTTTATATGTAATTGTGACCTATACTGGGAACTGTTGCCAGGAGTGTAACCAAGAAAGAGATTGTCTGTTTGGTATGTCCGGATAGCTGATCCGTAGGCTTCTGCATGGACAGAAGTACACTGCTGAAAGAAGATAGGGTCTTGACTACTGTCTGTGTTGCATCAGGTTTTACTGACCACTCAGTGATTTGGAGAAACAGTTGTTGGTATTCACCTACTTGAATGTAAAACAATGTGATTTTCCCTTAACCTGTTGAGGACAATTGAAAATAAACTGCCTTACTTTGCTGTGAAGCAGAAGAGGAAGCTTGCATGATGTGAAGTGGCTCCTTCAAGGGGAAAGTAACAGGTAGCTGGTTAGCAGCAGTTACCTAGGTCTGGTTTATGCCCCAAGGTAACACTTGAATGTTGCACCATCTGTCACATTTGAATCTCCCTTCTCATTTCCCATTCCATTTTAAACATACTCACGTGAGCACACATATGTGCTCTCTATCCCTCCTTCCTTCCCTGCTCCCATGTTTATTCTGGCAACTGCTCAGGTTGTTGACCATGAAGAACCTGCTAGATTACTCAGAAACTTCAGTCAAGAATGCCAGACAAGGTAAAGGGGAGAGGTGTATGTGGACTTCCAGGAAACTACCTCAGCTACCTTCCTTCAGAGCAACATCCTAAACCACAGCAGCTGTTTCTCCTGTACACTTGTTTATAGTGTCTTAAGCTACTGTCTGCTGACAGATTTAAAAAGTTTGGAGCTTGATACATCTGAGATGGTACTTGTAATCTTCATAGAGTTCTTTCGGGAAATAAGATGTGGAACATACACACTGACTTTTGCATAAAGCTGATAAATGAGAACAAAATACAGAAAAATTGCATAATGGTTAGTTGAGAGAAAACAGTGTTCACAGAAAATAAATTAATTTTATGTTTTGTAGAAATCCTTTGCTTGCTATCGCTCCTGCCTGCATCAGTCACACAGTGTCTTAATGTGAGGAGGGAGTTTAACTGAGTTTGCATAAAATTACATTACTGCTGTGCATGTTTCAGTCATTGTAAGAGAACAGTCATTGCATTAACAGCTTTGTCATGAGTAAAATAAGCTGTTATGATTCCTGAGTTTATCAGCTATCCTACCTGCTAATTGTCACAATACTTCCTGACACAGATATTTTAAAGCCTAGCAGCTCCCCTATTTGCAGTATTTGGGAATTAAGCTGAGCCCTTTACAAGATCTCCATTTCTTAATACTGAGAAAGCAGAATTCATCCCTTAGAGATAGCAGAAGCCCTAACAAGACAGAAAAGGCAGTATCAGACTCTGCAAATTCTGCTATCAGGTTGGGGTTTTTTCTTTGCCTTTGCATATTTGTTTTTTTAATTCAACATGTCAATTTGAAGTGTTGTGATGTATAAGGTAAAGAAGTTCTCTTGCTAGGCAGAGTTTTAATCATCAAGCTTCTGAGCTTGGAATACAGGCTCTTCTTGGCTACACTTGCTGGAGCCTTGCACTTCTTTAAAGTGCTTATTTTTATATATGCCAAGGATTAAGATAAAAAAGCTATCTTACTGTAAGTGAGCAGTCTTCCAGAATTATGTATGTGTAATGTCATCTACGCTGTATTTTATCACTTTTGAAGTTGTCTTAAGCTTTAAAATGCAATTGGCTTCAATAATTGAGAAAATGTTTACATGGGAGCAGTGGATATTGAGGACTTCGGAAGGCATTGATCTTCTATGCTGCTTACACTGTATTTCACACTACTGGCAGATATTGATGGTAAAAGGTCTAAAATAAGTACAGAGAGCTGTTCCTTGTTGCAGAGAATATATTCCTTTCCAGTCAGTAAATAAAAATTTATATATTGCAAGGAGAGGAGGATTGATCAAGCCTGTAAGAGCAGTGCTTGACATCTTACTGAAACCGTCCAGGTCTCTTCCCTTTATAATCAGTAATGTAAATGTGGTTTGATCTCTTCTGTCCTATGATGCTAGTGATTTTCTAACTAGGTGAAGAAATGCTTTTGTTTCTAGGGAGTTCCTTTTCTAGAAACTTAACTACGCACCAAGCGTCATCGTCTGAACTGCTGCTATCTTTAAAAACGCTAAGATAAACCAAATCTAATACTTCAGTTTTGCATCACAGAATGTTAGGGCTGAATGGTCTGAAGTATTGCCACATGCATGGTAGTGCACCTTTTATAATTTGTGGGCAGTGGATATCAGAATAATTCTCTGTCACCAGAACTGGTGATAAACGGCTGCTCTAAAGATTTCTAAAGCATGTGAGTACATTGTAATGTGAATAAATGCCTGCCAGTGCTTCCTCAGTGTCAAGTACTGTTGGTGTTGCGAGACATAGCCCAAACCTCCTTTTATGAACATTTCCAGATAGGTGAGCAAAAAATTAAATTCAGTTAAACACACTTATTCCTAAAGAATTAATAATTCCAGCTTCAGAAGTATTTCCCAAACTTGTAAGATTCTTGGTGTGGTGTCAAATTGTATTCAAGATACCAGCAGTTATGGATGTGTCCTTGTCAGTTATTCTTGTTGCTACTCTAACTTTTATCCTTTGTCTTCATTCCAGTTTCACTTCCTTGTTTCATTGTTAAAGCCTTCATATGATATATCGCTGTGTTTTCCTCTAGTAAGGTCTGGCAGGAAAGGACGTCGGCGGGTGTTTAGTCTGTCGGAGGCTGACAGTCACGGTGGACACTGGGTTTAGGTCTTCAAGCAGCAGCTGCAGCAGAAACTCACGCAATATCAATTCAGGCAGGTTCTTCCATAAGCTTTCAAAAGGCCATTAACAGTTGATAGAACATGTTTGATTTCCATGCTGACAGCAATGATGGTGAGGTAGGAAAGTGAAGAAAGCATTATAAATCTTAGTCTCTACTGGTTCGGGGGTGGGGGAATTGTAAAACAGTAAGTAGCTGGTTCTGAAAGCATTATCTGCAGTTTCTCCCATGTTTCTTGGTTCTCTTGACAAAGATGGAAATTCTGCTCTCAAGCCTCCAGCTTCAAAGCAGCTATGTCTTCATTTGCACAGGGGCAGCCATGGCTGTAGTGGAATGTAGTAAGCCACAGGCTCCTGAATGGACAGTCATGCAGGTATTTGGCTAGCAACAGGGAATCTGTAGCTTGGGTAAAATGGACAAGCATTCAGCATAAGACTGTCCTTGGACTGTGATGGCGCAAGCTTAATATTTCTATGATCATCAAACTCAGGCAGATGGGTTTATGGGCTGTTCAATTGCCTGAGGAGATACGGAGGGGAAGCAGATGCAAAAACTACAGAAATACACTTGAGGCTACCTTCTTATTTATATTACCTGCTTTAACTTGTATCTAATTTAATTATTTTTTTTAATCATGGCATGAAGATATTTATTAATATTATGTAAACATCTTTTTTCATCTTTATTAGATTTACTTTGCATTTTTTCACCTAATGTCCGGTTGTTTATAATTTTGTTATCCTTTCACAGTATGTTGCTGTACAGCTTAGGACATGTCTCTGTAGATTATAATCCATTCTTTTCCTGTTCTTTGCTGTCTTTTTTCACTAATGATCATCCTTAATATAAGTAAATACAACAGAAGTTGAGTGATTTTGATTGGATGTTTTTGCTGTAATGGTAATATTGGTAGCATTACAGAAGTGCTGAAAACCATCTAAGGTTGCTGAAGCCACTGCAACCAGAGAGAGCTAATAATACCCAAAAACTTGCTAAATGACACCCTGTTTTCAAACCTTGTATGATATTTAAATTTGGGGATGGATGGCAGGTGTTTTTTAGAACTAAATGTTCATGTCACAGCTGTTTTAAGAAACTGATTTCACTCTCCCTGGTTTTGTTGCAGATCTAGCTTTTATTTTTTCCCAGAACACTTTTTGCTTAAATAGATGGGGGTTGGGGAGAGAGAGGTGAATAGAAGTGCTGTTCTCCCATATTAGGTGATATTTTTTGGTATTTAAGAAGTAGAACGTATTTTAGTAAGTGGAGATTTTATTCAGGCAAAAATTAGTTATTTTTGCTCTTTTTGTCCAGAAATCAAGCTGGAAACCAGTGTTAGGAGTTTGGGGATTTTGAAAACCAGTTAGTATTTTTACGTGCAATATAGGCAGAAATTCCAGAATTGTCATAAACATATGATATATGTTTAGAGAACAAGTATTCATCTGGATGCCTTGAAACTCTTTTAAATCAAGAGCTTAATTACCTGTCTGGATTTGATAGACATTCTTTTAATAATCCTTTCTTGATTTTTTTTTTTTTTTTTCAGCTATGGTACATCTTTTTGCCAATTGTTTATTCCAGTTTCAAAGACTAAGAATTCAGATCTCACGAAGTGTAAATTTGTCTTCTTGGTTTCTTCTCAGATTTGAGTATGGCTCAATTTGAAATTTTGAGCTTCAAAGATTTTCTCATGATTAGTTACTTTCCTGAAGCAATGTATTCAGTTTACTGGGAGCTGTTACATGGTGAAAACTTTTTCCATCAAGAGAGTGGTCTGATTTTAGAATGGGGATTTTCATCCCAACATGTGGGATCTCTATATTCTATTTTCTGTTTAGTTTCTTTCATCTGTAGACTAGGGTTGGTTTTCCCCATCCTTGTATCCGAAAGATATGGGAGATAATCGTGACTTAGCAGAAGCATATAGGTGGAGTTTCAACCTAAGTATAAGCCTCAAGTAAGGGGCTTGGTTGCAAAGGTTGAAGTACCATTCTCACAGCTGTAGTTTATAGCTGTGACTGAAGAATAGGATTTTTAGTTAAGCTGACAAGGGGTGACGGGTTGAAACTTAAACAGGGGATGTTTAGATTGGATATGAGGAAGAAATTCTTTACTGTAAGGGTGGTGAGGCACTGGAATGGGTTGCCCAGGGAAGTTGTGAATGCTCCATCCCTGGCAGTGTTCAAGGCTGGCTGGACAGAGGCTTGGCTGATATGATTTAGTGTGAGGTGTCCCTGCCCATAGCAGGGCGGTTGGAGCTAGATTCTCTTAAGGTCCTTTCCAACGCTAAATATTCTGTGATTCTGTGATTAATCCAGAAGGGACAGTATATTGCAAAACAGTAGTGAGAGCTGTTGACCTATTCTAGACAATGTTAGAAATCCTCTCTCCCTCCCCTCCCCTGCGTGTACTGGTGTTTGCTTCCTACCCCTGCAGGAACTAGAGGCATCTTGCAAATACTTTGCTATTTTGGCAATAATACCACTTTGGGTTACATAAGTCTGTCACTGCTACCCTTAAATATAGTAACAGAGAAAGAAATGAAGCTTGGACAGTGACTAAAGAAGTAATGAAAGTAGAAGAGAGGCAATTAATTTCTATCAATAGTAAATAAAAGCAGGAGGGAAACATAGAAGAGTTCCAATTTTGTATTCTGTATAAATGCTGCAGCTAAAATACTGAACAAGAGTATGTTTAGATTATTTGATATTTTCATCTTTTTTCTGAATGTTATTTCAGCCTTTTGGATAGAAAATTTGGACTTGTTGACTCCAGAGACTTTTTTTTTTTTTTTTTTTTTAATGGGGACTTTTTTCAAATACTTTCTTTTTCTTTGTGGCAATAAGAAAGGAGTCACTTTAGCATTAATTTATATCCTGTGTGAAGGATTTGGGAACAGTACAGCTTAACAAAAGAGTATGTACATCTGTCGATTTCAGTAAATGAAAGTATTGAGAAAATATATTAATATTTGGGGAAGGGTGGAGTTAGAGAATGAACTTCAGAGTCAGAAGTGCAATAGCAGAACTACAGTAGAAAAGTGCTGTAGAAAACATTCCTGAGCAGAATGCATTTGGTTGCTAATTTACCAGAATGTCTCAGATTCTGAATCCTGAATTTTGGTGCATATTCATACTAGAATCAAGATTTTAAAAAATTGTGGGGAAAAAATTTGTATTCTTTTAAGATTTTATAATTTCAGAAATAAAAGTCGCTGCAAAGAGTCACACTGTTCTGTGCGTGCTTAAATGTTATTATTTATCATGGAATTCAGAAAAATGAGACTTCATGGTTTTAGCAGTTCTTTTTCCATGCAAGTCTTGCATCACTTCGTCTGTTATCAATTGCTACGTTCTCACTAAAGCTTCTTGACAGCTAAAATGAAGAATCTGCAGTCACTTTGAATCTGTCCTTGTTTTTCAGAAATGACCAGTGAGGTCTCCTTTATTTAAAAGGAGATTTTTTTTTACAGTCAGTAAGTTCTGGTTTTATTAAAGCAAGAAGCTTTAGCCATTGATTCGACAAGTAAAACCAAGTGGTTTTCTTAAGTGAGAATGCACCATTGTTTGGGGTTATCTTACCAGAAAGGTTAAAACCCCAGTAATCTTACTGTTGCCCACTGAAACCTTGCTGATCTCCATTCCATTTTCCGCTTTGTTCTTCTTTTTTTGTTTGTTTGTTTGTTTTTGGTTTTGCCTTATGTTCATGCTTTCTGTTCTTTTACAGGATTATTTGGAATCAAATTGAAATGGAAATATTTTTAAGGTCACTGAATATTAAAAATAGTACCTGATTCTTACCTTCTGTATTCACTACATTGCCTTGTAGACTTTTCTGCAGATGCCTGTACACTTGAACACATGCTGTTTCTTACAAGAGCTTTAAAAATGGTCTGTCTTGAAGCTGGATACCTGTTATTTTAATGGCATCTATTACTCTAGTTTGAAAAGAAAAAAAAAATCCCTGGCAAAAATCCCTGTCTTTTCTGGGCATACAGATAAGGCTGCATTGCCTTATCCCCTCCATTCACTATCCATCTGAGCCAATTACCTGAGCGTTAGCTAGGATTTTAAGGGGGAAAAGGGTAGTACAAATACCTGTTAATGTTTTTTGAAGTTGGGGAGGGCGGGTGTCATTGTGTGAGAAGGTGCAGTAGGGTCCCAGTTTTCTGTGGTGAGAAATGCTTATTCCCCCTTTTGTCTGGGCTCTATGCTCCATGCTTAGGGGCACCAAAAAGAAAAGAAGTCATATAACACCAGCCTGTATAATAACAGGCCTGTTTTGCAGCATCTTTCAGTTACAATGAACACATCATTCTCCTTCTTGTTTTTCCATAGTTCTGCTTTCTATGGTTAAGGTGCCATTTAAATGTGTTTTTTTTCCAGATTCCAAATTTTTGTAAGAAACAAGCCACTTCTTGGGGAAACTAGTTATACAGGGGTTTGCCTTTTTAATTTCTAAAGAGCTTCCTGGTTCCTGGTATGGGGTATCTATTCATTTTACTCTGTACTAAATACTGGAGAGGCTTTCTTATTCTTCCCCTCAATTTCCTCTCTCTAGGAATATTTCTGATATTGCTGCATATTCTAATATTAAATGTGTAAAATTTTCTGGTTCCTAATTTGAATGCATTCCTGCTGCCATTTTATGTTATGCCCTCATAATGTTTTGTTTCATTTCTAATTACTAAAAAGTTAATGCTATAAGCATAGTGCTTCACAGAACTGCGTTTCCCACCCAGTTATTCTGAAATATTTATAAATAATAGCATACTGTTATCCTTAATGTACATAGTAAGTTGAATGCTGATTTTATTTTATTTTTTTTCTTGGTGTTTTCTTTTATTAGATGATGCTTCAGCTCCAGAGCAGCCTCAGATGATCATTTCTGGTCAGACCATGTTGACTGATGAAACTCTTTCAGCTGTCTCAAAGTCTAGCAAGAATGCTGTAAAGAACAGTGACATAGAAACAGCAAACCTTTCTCCTAGCCTGATTCCTGCACAGCAGCCCACAATATCATTAATAACAGATGACAATACGGATGCACTAAGTGTAGAGTCACTTACACTGGTGCCACCAGTTGATCCACACAGCATTCGAACATTCAGCTGCATTCCTCAGTCCTCTTTGCAATCTGAAGCTGAAGTATGCAAGGTAGAAGAGGTGGAGGAAGAATGTTCTGACTAAAGCCAACCTGCAGACTGTGATAAACAGTGAGCAAATGCAACCAAATTCTTTGTTGTTTTTCCTTTGGGAGTGCAGATACTTCTTGAAGCCTCAGAGGCAGTCTTGTCCCCAGGAAGAGGCCCATCATGAAAGAGAATGTGGGCAGCTTTTACAGTAAACATCAGATGTTCAGCATATTTAAACTGGAGAAGAAAAAAGCCCAACCTTTAAATCTGGACTTGTTATTTCCTACTAATTTGTATTATACAAGAATATGAAAGTATTTCAGAGCAGCTGCTTTCTTTCTGGTGTATAGTTTCAGCTGCAGAAACCAAGTTAATTGTAAAAGGTCTACAGTATTATGGCAAAATGAAGACATTTTTGGATAACTGGCTTCAGGATATTGTATCATTACTTCTCTGAAACTGGAGACATACCACTGACCAGAAAAAAATTATATATTGTACTACAGAGATCATATTTCCATTTGAGACATGGTGTGTTTTTCAGCTTGGGTTGTTTTGTTGTTTGTATTTCAAAATCCTGATCTCATTCATTTTGTGGAGGCCTGCATGATACCAGCAGGATTGGCCACTTTCAGTGTTGTCTTTGTTAGGACTCCAGTCTTTAGCATTTGTGTTTTCCATGTATAATATTTATTTCCAGGTTTGAACCAAAGCAAGGTATATATCAAATGATTATTTTTTTTAAAGGTAAAAGCCTAAAAGGTAATGGCAAATGCTTATACAAATTAACATAAGGGAGTTTTGAGACTACTTCTGTCTTTGGTTAATCAGCTACAGAGAAATGTGAAATATCTCATGAGATTGCTATAACTTGTTTCTTTGCTTCTGACAGTCAAATTGCTACACTTCTGAGGAGTCGTGATATCCTTTCTACTAAAGGACAACTTCTAGATGGATGCAGTTTAAAGAGGCTTTTAAATTTTTTGTTTTCATGTAGGAAGGAGGTCATCACATCTAACTGATAATTCTTCTACAAGCATGAAACTTGAAAGGTACTGTATAGTTCTTTTCCTGTCTGGTATAGTATCTCAGTTAAACAACATTGCTGCATAAAAATGATTCTGAGTTTATGCTTGCCTTTGCTGCCTAGATCCTGATACCAAGTTGACAGTAGTGAAAAAGTGTTGATTAATGTTTTAAAATGTTTGGTATGTTCCTTGCTGATGTGTTACTTAATTTATCATGAATAGAATTTGAGATTTCTTATCAATTTACGTGTGTGTTAATTAAAATTAGTAGTAAAATGAGCAGATTTTCACTACTGCTCTGCTCCTAACATTGAGTGCTTTCTAGCTGCCAAAGACTGAAGGCTACTGTTTACTTGGTATTGTGATTTCAGTCATCAGTGCAATTGTTTCTTCATTCAGTCTCTACTAACACTGTTTGCGTATCAAGTAGGTGAATCTGGAAAGTTTTTACCTACTTCGCAGTCTCTTATTTTACCACTCCCTGGGCTGTCACATGGAATACTTGATGGGGTTTTGAATCTTATATTTATGTATGAGATTGACTAATCCAGAAATACAGCTTTTGTGACTTCTTCAGTCTTTTCCTTCACTTAATAATCCTCGTAAAACGTGTATACAAGGTGTCTCCTATTGAACACTAGCAGGATTTTTTTTCCCCTTACTAACTTTTGCATGCAGTTCTGCTGATTTCTAGTTTTCTTTGACTTCTACTTTTACTCAAATTGGTTTAACTAATATTCCAGCCGTTCCAGAGTGGCCCAAATTCTAAATGAATTGTGAGAGTTGGGTATCCTCAGCACTGCTACAGATGTAGGATAAGAATTCGGAATTGCTGGAGTAAGAGCCTACTTTTATTTTTCATCATTTGCTTAGTGTGAGTTTACACTGGCAGTCACTGTTGCAGCTAACGTGCATGTACTTGAACAAGCTTAGATATCAGTAGTAATTTGGGCACAAGGATTGCATAAATTTTTGTTAGCTGAAATGATCACAGTCTAGGCTTCTTTCTAGTATGTTGCAGCATTACACTGTAGCCTCAGTAATATTTTGAAGATCATTATAAAAAATGCCTTACTTAATTTGAAATCATTCTGTGTTAGTTGTTAACCTTAACTCATGACCTAGATTTCACAAAATGCCACTGTGCAGGCTGAGTTCCCTTAAGTAGAATTAATTTTAGATAGGAAAACCTTGATCTTTCTTTATCTAATTTCAGATTCAGTTCTAGCAAGATTAGGACCATGCACAAGGAGTCTTTGTAATGGTGCATATACTCTTACCTGGGAGCCATACTGCACATGAAATGAGATGGAGAGAAAGCTGACTTTGTGCTTTTCGTTGGCTTTGAGTGGGTTTTAAATCCCATGACCAGTTATCTACCGAGAGCTTCACAGGAAATGACTGAGATAGATACTAGTTTTAGGAAAATAGAAGGGTTGTCTACTGTCTAGTCCATTGCTGGCAGAGCCTTGCTTGTCAAGGGGTGGTAACATAGGATCTCTTTTAGGAGTTCTATCCAAAAGCTCCCTGCAACGATGAAGTTATACTAGAAAAGCTCTGACTGCACCAGCTCTACCGCTGTTTTTTTATAAACGCAAATGGTACAGACCAAACCTATACCTCTAGTTATGCCACAGAAGCAACTGGGTTTTTTTTTCCCCGTTATTTGCTTTTTATATTAAGGCGTATGATGTGACTGTGCTTCATGCTGCATTTGGAAACTTCAGAATGTAAAAGCACTGGAGATGCTGAAGTAATCTGTCATCGCCAATCTGTTATCTCTGCAAGTACGATGTTATTCATCTGCAGTTCCTTGAAGAGTATTGCATGTGTCTCATCCTTATCAGAACAACTCTAGGGCTGTTTCCTTATCCCCCTTTCACTGTAAAAAGGAAACTCAACTAAGAAAGCATTATCACATCAGCCACAAATGTAGGTTTTTTCTAAACAAAAGTTGATGTCTGTCAGTGTCACATCCCTCTTTTTAACCAAATCCAAATACCAAGTTGAAAGGGAGAGTAGCAGCTAAACAACTGGCTATTCAAATGACTCACTGTTTTGGTGTAATACTGCAGAGGGAGGAAGAATCACTAAAATAAATACAGCAGTGCTCCAGAGAAAAATGCGAAACTCTTTTGAGATGCTAAATTCTTAGTGTTTTTTTGTAGAGGCTATGCCTGTCTTCAGCCATATTCTCTTAACATAAAACAGTTCTATTTTTCCTCTTGCTTTTGAGAAGAGAAGCCAAAGAAGCTAAGGCACACTAAATGTTACTTTGCTATTTTATGGTCTCTGTGGCTCATTTTATCAAATTTTACCGAAATACCACTTGTTTAAGAGAACTACATGTTGCCTTCACTGTTAGGTCTCGCTACCTCATGCTGGTTCCTTGACTTTCCTGTCATGCAGTGTTAATGACAATGAGCAAGAGTCAAGCTTTTCATTTGTGAAGGGTGTCATGGCAGCATACACTTGGTAATTTGGTAAAGAAGGGGAGGGAAGAAAAATTACTGCCCGTTTCTGATGTCTGTTTCACCATGGAAGTAATGCTTGCAGTGTGAAACCTGTGTGTAAAAATTAATTGTTTTGCCAAAGTTCTTTGATATAGGAAAAAACAATGTTTAAGCTTCCTGTGTTCCATTTTACAAGCTGTGTGGATTAAACCAAATTCATTAGAACTGTGCTCACATTTATTAATACTGAAAGCTGTATTTTGTGTGTGAAATAATGAATTATATATAAGGACTGAGGTCTTTTGTGTTCCCCACTGCTAATTGATGATAAACTGAAATTCTGACTTCCCTTCCTTAAATTAAGATGAGTTAAATAAATAAGTAAATAGAAAGTGGCACCTGTTAAAGAAGCTCCTCAATGTTCTTTGCTTTACAGCACAGTTGGAATTTTCCTTGAGGTCACTTGGTAAGGAAAATTTGGGAATGTCTTCCAGAATTAATTTATCCTTATCCAGTATTGCTGTTAAAGAACAGATATGTGACATTTAAAAACTCTTCTTCCATATCCAGAATTTAAGACTCAAAGCTAGATCACTATTCAGAGTTTAAGTCAATGTCCAGGGATTCATATGACCCTTTTGTCTAACATAGACGGAATATAGGGGGAAATAATGAGGGGTTTTTTGTAGGTTTGAAGTATTTTTATGTGTAGAATTTACTGGTGGTTAAAATAGTTTGTTTATAGCAAAACCAGCAACTTTTAAGACTGAAATTACTGGTGAGGGGGGGGGGTTCTAATTAAGCAGTAACTTTAATTTCCACGCTTCCTGCAAGTGGCCTGGGATGATTACTTTAAGCAGTCAAAGAATTCAGTATTTGTTCTGCAGTTGAGTGTCATTTTACTAGTAGTAAATTAAACTTCAAGCAGTATGCTTGAAGACATAGGTAAGCTATCAGACAAGCAAGGCAAACTGTATGTGTAAGTATGAAACCACTTTATGAAAGTAAACACTTTAATACCGTGGGCTACCAGTGCTCTGGTGTAATCAGTCACTCTTTTTGCTGCATGCAGTTATAGGTAAATAACTACAGAATAGCCTAATGCATAGTTTCAGTAACCTGCACATAGTACTCTTGAAAAAAAAAACAAAACACAAGGCTAAACATTCTGGTGTTGTCTTCACTAACCAGCTAAATGGGAGTTTCTTTTAAAAGAGCGTTGCACAGGCAGCTGCCTATGTAGGAAACTGTTAGTTGAGTTAAAGGGACATCACACAGGGCCATCAGTATCAGTGAGATCTAGGCATTGTGTCTCAAAGATGATGAGTCTCCTTGATGAGTCTTCTTATTTTTAGGCAGCCTAATGTTAGGTATCTAAATGTAAGTTGAAGATCCTCTTTCTATCTGTTACTCTTCTTGAAACAATTTTTTGGTATGTCAATGTTTAACGATCACTGGCTTACGGTAACTGGGATGCCACTAACCTGGGCACTGCTCTTCTGTTTCCTAGAAGTCTTTGAAGTGTTTCTCCTGTGCTTGCCTGCTCTATTCCTCTGACCTTTCCCAACATTTGCAGCATGAATTAGAAAGAAATATAATAATTCTTACTGTCTCCAAATAATAACTCTTTCTTACTGTCTCCTATTGGCTTCTGAAAAGCAGATAGTGATCCAAGCAGGGCTTGCGAGGGTGGGATGTTTTTAGGGGTGGGTGGGGGGAAGTGCTTGAGTTTTTTCCTGCTACTCAGGACTTTCCGAGCAGCAATGAAAACATGGGAGATGCAGTTCTGGACTGTCAAATAGAAGGTTCTTTCATATGGAAACGTATTTTTATATTACATTTGTACAGAATTTTCCCTATTTTGATCTCCTAAAATTTTTAGACTTGTGCATTGCTCAGATTCGATTTCTTTTGCAAGTTGTTATGAAATATGTATTTTGTTTGTTAATGTATTATAAATGTAAAACTGCGTTTTGCTTGTGTAATAAATGTGCACTGTGGCAGTATCTGGTTTATTGTTTTGCTAACTTGAATTCATTCTGAATATGAAAAGGCAAAGCTTGAGTCATTGTTAGCATAAATGTGTGGAGTGCATTTACCAAAAAGGGCTTAAGAAGCAGGTAATGACTAAGTATACTTGATAACAAAAGTTAGAGTTCAGTAAGGTGCAGACTAGTATATAGCATTCCCAGGATTCTATTAAGATTGCAGTCTTAAAATATGTAAGAGTGGGTTTTTTCATCTTGTTCCCCATTACTTTTGGTTATGGGTACTCATACTAAAGTGAGTTTAAGACATAGTAAGTGCTGTCTTATAACCAAAGTATGTATGAGCAGATGAGAAGGTCTGAGATTTTGTGTTCGGGTGTGTTTAGGAAAATGTATGCAGAAATATGTGCAATGAACATGAAAATCATTTTGAGAAGGATTGAGAATAGATTCACAGGTGCAGATTTAGAGACACTTAGAATTTCTCAGAGCTTTGTTTTGCCCAGTGATAGTACTGAATAATACATTATTATGGCTCTAGGGGACCTGCTAGAAGCATTTTAGGGGATAACTTGAAGCATCTCCACAAGTGGATAGGTGTGTGGATAATTTTGTTGCAAACTTTTTACTTCATTTTGAGCTGATTTGTAAGTTTGATTGTTTTAAGTGCAAAGAGGAGGAAATGTATTTTTCTAAAAGAATGAATGTGCCTGGGGTTTAAACACTACATAAAGCATTTAATGAGCATGAAGGACTGTCTTCCTGTGGAATGTATTTCAGTGAAGTTGTGTCCAAAATGTACTTCATTTGAAAAGAAGAAAAAGTCCTGAACAGGCACTTACATTGACGTTGAAAAAAGCCCAAGCACAGGATGAATTGAAATCTGAAATGTCTTTCTACTGGCAATAAGTATTAATTATTTAATGTAAGTTATGTTAGACATTTAGAGTAAATGCGACAATATCTTGTGTTAATTTAAAGAAAAATGTAAATAAGTGTCTGAGAAGGGAGTGAAATTAGAAAGTACTGGTGTATGTTTCTAAAATCCAGATTTCTATAGCTGAGTCTGTATTTGTTGGCATTAATCGTGAGTTGTGGCTATTGAAAACCCAGGCAAGAATGAAAAATAGGCCTTTCTTTGTAAATGGAACTTGGCAATAAAAATGGTGTTACTAAGAAAACTTCCTTCCCATTCGTGTTCTGTTGCTGGATTTGATGCACAATAACAGTGTAAATGTGCAGAAACTTGCTTTTGTTAAGACTGATGCACATTTGTGAATGTCAGGCATTTTAATCTTTAAGCTGAAAACTGAAATAGCCAAGGCATCTTTGCATTGTGTGTGCGGGAAAGACATAGCCTGAAAAAAAGCCTGCAGAGGTGATGGAAACTAGATGAGACCAAGGGTTAAGAGTGGCTGGGCAACATTTAAAATGTCTGCGAACCACTCTGAAAAAGCCTGTCGTGTGTGATTTCTTCCCTAAATACATCCTTGCACCCTCTCCTCCTCCTCCTGGTGCATGTTGCCAGTTCAGTATATGGATTGAATCCAACCAAGTTATTAGTTGGATTCTTGTTAATTAGCCTCTCCATCTATAGGAGTTAACTGCAGTCAATGTACATTCCTTGTGAAATGTTATTTCTCAAACTAGGCATTTCTCCAGAATCTTTCTTAGGAAGAGATTAAATCACATTGTAGTGTGAAATAAGCAAGCTGGGTATCATAAGCAGGAGACAATACTGTAACTGACTATAAGATGGAAACATTAAAACATGGTGTACTGGAGAAAAGGAGCATAAATCTCCTGCAGTTGGTCTGTCCATGTCATGCCAATAATACTGATTTAAGCATAACAATTTTATCATTTGTGGCCAGGAAGTTCCCTTCTGTTTGTAACTGTGGCTCCTCTATCCTTCTGGTGCACCAGAACTTTTGCAGACTTTTGTCTTGTCACTTTTCCTCGTTCTTTTTTTCAAATTTGGACATTGAGTCAGATTCAGCATCTTGCCCTGTGTTACGAATGGTCAGAGATGGAATGAAAGCACAGCCTCAAGCCCTCTTCTCATTCTGACTGAAACAAAACTGACAGAAATGCAATGCTGTATTACTGCACTCTTAGTCCTTGTGAACATGTAAGTGCAGCCACTTGAACAGTCCTTTAATATATAAATCCACATCTTTGTCATTAAGATGATTCATTCAGCATAGTTAGATGACTCAGAAAGTGAAACTGTATCAATATATATGTCTTCATCAAAATAACTGTTTAAAGATGCAGATGTCTTTTTTCCTTGACACCTAAACTGTTTGATTTGTTTCTATGTGGAGGCACGAGTTCACTCAGATTACATGGATGCAGCTGCTTGGCAGGGGGAAAGAAAATGCATCCCTAAGTGCATGTTTATGCTGTCATGTCGGAGCTGGTGTTCTTTTTGAATATGTTATAGTACAACTGGGAATGCAAGCTCAGTGTTGTATGTAAGTGTATTCCCTGAAAATTCCACTGAATTTTAAGCTGCTATGTTTTATCTTGTAAATAAAGAGAGGTGGTGAGAGTTGCAACACCTGGAGTTCCAAATCTTCACTGGCAGAATTGGAAGAGAGGTCTCAGGCAAGTGTTCACACAGTTATGACAGCTGAGCTGATGGGGAATAACTCATTGTGGTTGGATGATGTTCAGTTGTGTGTCTGGTTTTAGCTCAAGGACTCTCTCAAAGCTTATCTGCAAATATGTCTAGGTCCTAAAATTATTACTGCTTTTGGATGCCAGTTCTCTAAAATGGATCTTAAGAGGTGAGATTTTTACCTTACCAAGTGCCTTATTATTCAGCCTTAGGTTATGAGACCTTATGAATTTTGTTGAAAGCTTTTGCCTGTCCTCAGAGACTCATTCTACAAAGTTGGGAAATGTCATGTTTGTTGAATGGGAAATACTGATCTCATCATTCTATCCTCACTGTCTTGCCCCCAAATAAAGGTTTATATTTCACATAAGCCACAGTTTAATTATTTTTTGCCCTGTTTGGATGACTGATAAGGACAGATGAATACTTGGGCTGTGTTTCCTGGTTACACATGATTTTTCTCAGCTTTAGTTTGCAATAAACATTGTGACACTGGATGGGAAAACAAGCTGTTGTTTTATTGCAGAAATAAATTTTGACTTTATTAGTTGAAGACATCTTTCTGTAATTTTTTCCTCATTTTGAATCATTTATTTGAAGCAGATTTAGGTTGCTGAGAAGCTTAGAGAAATGTCTAAAACTACAAGGTACACTTAAAACTTATGTAGATTGAGTACTATGAACAGTTGCAGTGACCCAATTGAGCTCTGCAAGTTGCAGGAGTTAATGTGATTGGCATGGGAGGAAAGGATGATAATTTATTCTAGCCTCTTGCCAGAAGACACAGGCACAGCTGCAGGTTGGGCAGAGAAGAGATTCAGAGCAGCCCTGCAGAGAAGGACTTGGGAGTGGTGGTCAATGAGAAAGTGAACATAAGCCAGCAGTGTGCACTTGCAGCCCAGAAAGCCAACTGTATCCTGGGCTGCATCAAAAGGAGCGTGACCAGTAGGTCAAGGAAGGTGATCCTCCCCCTCTACTCTGCTCTCGTGAGACCTCACTTGGAGTATTTTGTGCAGTTCTGGTGTCCTCTACACAAAAAGGACATGGAACTGTTGGAACAAGTGCAGAGGAGGGCCATGAGGATGATGAGGGGACTAGAGCACCTCTTGTATGATGACAGGCTGAGAGAGCTGGGGCTGTTCAGCCTGGAGAAGAGAAGGCTGCAGGGGCAGACCTCAATATCTGGGAGGGCCTTCCAATATCTGAAGGAGGCCTATAGGGATGCTGGGGAGTGACTCTTCATTATGGACTTCAGTGAGAGGACAAGGGGTAAGGGGTTCAAATTTAAACAGGGCAAGTTTAGATTGGATATAAGGAAGAAGTTCTTTACTGTGGGGGTGGTGAGGCACTGGAATGGGTTGCCCCTGGAAGCTGTGAGATCTCCACCTCTGGCGGTATTCAAGGCCAGGTTGGACAGAGGCTTGGGTGGTATGGTTTAGTGGGAGGTGTCCCTGCCCATGGCAGGGGGTTGGAACGAGATGATCTTAAGGTCCTTTACAACCCTAACTATTCTATGATTCTAAGACTTACTAAAACAATTGTTAGAAAATTTGGAGAGGAGGTTTATTTTAGTACAGTTGTTAACAGTCGAGTCTTTCCTGAGGCTTCCTACCTCTGCTGCTCTTCCAAAATGGGTCATTTATTCCCAGGAAACATTTAGCTCTTTACTGCACCAACATCGCTCGTCAGTGATTTAAGTGGGCTAAGACTTCTCAATGAAACTGAAACAATAGGATAAAAATCTGCATGAAACTAAAAACTTAACTGAAATATGAGCTATCTTAGTGTACATACCGGTACCAGTATCCCCACAGCTCTTCTTGAATGTCCCTGTCCTGAGTGATAGTGAAAACAGTCTGTACAGCCTCTGACATTGAAGGGAAATTCATTTCATCTACCCTCTCCTCAACAATAGCAGTAAAGAAGACAGTAGACTATGCAATAAGAATCAGACTTAGTGCTGGCTGGCACATGTAAACTGAAATGTCTGTACTCACACTTATCCAATGTGCTTTACTCTTCTGACACATCCCGATACACTAACAATGAATAGTATGACATTGTTAATATACTATTAAGGCTAGTATATAAAGTCTTTGAGATTACATATTGCTGAGAAGGGGAAGAAGGAAGCCAAAGTCATCTCTGTGGATGATGACAGGTACTTCTGTTGAATTTTAATAGCTTGGTGACAGAAGTTGCTAGCTGGTGAGAATATCTTACCACCAGCTGTGGCATTCCCCCCTTCCAGTCCTCTTGTTGTCCTAGTCCAGACTAAGGGAGGTAGAGGCAAGACATCAAGACTAATTCTACTGTGCCTGATCAGTGAGGTTATCCCTCACAGCAGCATGAATTTGCTCAGGGATTGTAGAGTCCTTTGTATTGATGCACTTTTGTGCAAAGATTACAGTTTTGGAGTAGATTTCTGGATACTTGTTTTACTGATTTGTCACAAAGGCTCAAAATATTTTTATTCAGCAAGAGATGAGTTTTTCGGGTAATACTATTCCAATGCTAGAATTCTAAGAAACTTTCCATAATTAAAAGACTTCAAATCACAAGAGTTGGCAAGACCATGTGTTCTGTTAGTGCTTCTTGACTCTGTTTTGCATCTTGCCTTAGGAGTAGGAAGGATGTAACCATGTATCACCTTTTTCATTGCAACAGGCTTTACGTACTTAGTAAAGCAAAGGTCCTCTTGCAATTTTTGCCACACATCAGGGTGAGGTGAGTAATAACATGCACAGGAAGTTCTACTCAGTGTTATGTGCCAAACAATCAGTTTCAGAGGTAGATTGCTCGGTAGGGAGATCGCATGCTAAGGACAAGCTATTTGAGTGGACAGTGGGACTGAATTACAGCGATAAGGCTTGCGTTTTGAGTGTGTGACAGGGACACTGGGTTTTGGTGGCTGGCATCAGTGTTTCAGTTTCAACAGCTGTCGTTCCTAACCTTCCTTACAGTGAGCAGGGGGAAGGAAAGTCTCTTCAAAATGATCAAAGTAGAAATAACAGAAAATTCTGTATCCGCCCCTCATTTACTTCTAGTTGCTCAGAAGGGGTTACTGCAATTTCTAGTTGCCCTTCTCTGCTTTTAGGTCACTCCTTTTTTTTTTCTCAGATGTGGACAGGAAGCTTGATAATTTATTTTTTTAGTAATGTTTGTTTTGTTTAAGGCTTTAGAAAAATCACAAGATGGGAATCCTTTCATGTAGGCTGATAAAACTGAGAAGAGCAGTTTAGGAAGAGCTGCTTTTTAATTTTCTGTCAAAACACTTCATTCTCTGAGTTTCTTAGGGGGAAAACCTTTTCAGCTTGCTTAGGCTACAAAATACTAAAAAGGAGAAAATATGACAAGATACTAATAAAAAAATACTCAAGAGGTGGTGAAATACCTGAAAATGGTTTTGCAAAGTTTTCCTACCAGGTCCAGACCCTAATAAGCAGATTTGGTTTGCATAGTTTTGCTTTAGGATAATATTCTGAAAGTGGAAATTCAATTTTGTGTGGCTAAAAAGTTAACAAATACTGCAATAGTTCTGCTACAGACTGTAGGCAGCAAGGGAAACTTGCTTTGGAGGGAAGCATCTCTCAGTAGTAGATGCCCCTCAGTAACAAGTACTAATCGGGAAATTGTGATTAAGGTGAGAACTTCAACAGTTTTTGCAAATATCTGATGATGAGTAAATTTACCCTCTGCTGTTATGAAGTACAAGACAGGGTTGACTTTTTTTTTGCTGGGGAATTAAAAAAAATCACCAATAAAGTTGATTTTTTTAACCAATAGGCCACTATTTCCCATTGTTATTTTTTAGCATATCTTTTATTGGCCACACTAAGTAGAGGGTTTATTTTTAATTCACGATGTTGCTTCATTCTCTTCTGTGTTAGTCAGACTCTAGGAGTGTTGTGAATCGCTGTTGATTCAGCATGTGAAATGGCTTGGTATTTTGCTTTTGTTACTCGTTTCTGTTTAAGTTCTTTATCCTCTTTTTCTGAGGACTGAGAATGCAGCATTGCAAATGTAGGTAACTGTTCTTCAGATGTGCTTTGGCTGGCATGCTCTGCAGTGGAGTAGGTTAACTGTCATTGTCGTGGTTTAGGCCGTAAATCAGCCACGCAGTTTGCTACATGGAGAATCGAAAGAACGCAACTCCCACAGGTTGAGATAAGAA
>JANRGW010004853.1:0-22071 GCA_024733675.1 Psilopsiagon aymara | reverse complement strand
TCTCAGCCTATCTTCATACAGGAGGTGCTCCAGTCCCCTCATCATCCTCGTGGCCCTCCTCTGGACTTGTTCCAACACTTACATGTCCTTTTTACGGTGAGGACACCAGAACTGCACACAATACTCCAAGTGAGCTCTCACAAGATCAGAGTAGAGGGGCAGGATCACCTCCTTCGACCTGGTGGTCACGCTCCTTTTGATGCAGCTCAGGATACGGATGGCTTTCTGGGTTGCAAGCACACACTGCCAGCTCATGGTAAGATTCTCAGCCAGCTAAAGACTAAAGAATTAGAACTAAAGAATGCTACTAAAGAACGTTACTCTCTCTTATCTGGGACATACGTTAGCAATAAGTACACAACTAACGTGATTAAAAATTAATTACCATTAGAAAAAAGCCTCATGGTGTTTATGGCCACAAATACCCAAAACACTTTTTCTTCTCTACTTCAGGAAGAAGACGAATCCAGCTGCTGTGACACAGTATAGAAAAGTTAATTATTCCTAAATGACTCATCTTTGGGTTTCCAAAACGTATTAATAGAGGAACACATAGTAGATGAGAAATCATGGTGAGAAATACACAAAAAATGCTGAGAAATTTCAAAATATTGCTATTTGGTGACAGGGGTGGAAAAAAAAAAAAAAAAAGGAAAAAAAAATTCACTGAATTCTCAAAGTAAAACCCAAAATACCTGAAGACAGTTTCTTTGCAGAGGTATGGCAATAAAGATGAAGGCAAGAACTGAACCAGAATGGATCCTGAAGTGGTTAAAACAACAAGGGAACTCTACACTTAGGAATTTCTGTAGTCTGGGAATCTCAGAAATACTAAGTTAAAATCAGCTTATGGAATGAAGCTGCAGCTCATAGAAAGCCCATGCTCTTACTTCAAAGCAAGAAAGTGACTGCAGTTAGCCAATGCATAATTCCAGCTCTCTAAACCTCAGTGACAGTCCTCTGATTCAGAACTTAACCTATCCTTATGCTTTAGCTTACTGTATTTCAAAATCAATTTTGAGTTAGCCATATACTTTTTTTATACTTTGAGTGTTTGCAAAGATGCATTCTAAAACTTCAAGGAAAAAAAAAAAAAAAAGGAAAAAAGAAATGTTCTTTTCATTACCAAATTCTGTTAACTTTGGAAACACAACAAAAATAAATTGTACAGTGCAAGTTTAATTTCAATTACAGCAGGATATTTGAATATCCACCATTAAGAAGCTGTATCTGCATTTAGCATTAGAAGGAACTAAGCTGTAAATTTAGTAGAACTCATCAGCAAGAGACTCTTTCAGTCATTGGAAATCAGTGTCAATCTGAAGTAAATACTTTGCATTCCCCACTGAATTATTCTATAAAAAGCAAAGCTATTTAAGTCTACTCTCTGAAAAATTCAATAGTGTTAAACTGTTGTGTGTATAACTCAGAATTTTAAACAGTTCTTAAATGCATAAAGACTTGCTGAGAAAGTGTCTTTCATAGCCTCTGGAGAGTAGACAGCAGTAGATTTTTGCTTCTTTTTTATACAAACATCTTCACAAGCTCTTCTACCAATCACAGGCAGACAAACAACTACTAAAACACACAACTGTTTGCCATCTGAAGTATCATAGCTGAAAAGATTGACATGAAAAATACTCTGAGGAATACATTGTATTTTTACAGAACATTTTAAAATATGGTATAAACACTGAAATAAAATAAAAAATAAAAAAAAAAAAATCCAGCTCTGTAACACCAAACTCAGTGAATCCCAGATTCCTGCAAGCTTGTCTCTGATGCCCAACTGCAATACTTATCTGCTGTGTGGTATTTCAGTCAATCTACTCCCAAAGCTACTGCCATTGTAAAATCCTCTGACCGCTGGGCAAAGTTCAGTGAGTTCAGCCAGCCAAAATGTCACACTACAAAAAAGTGATTAGTTTTTTAATTACTTGTCTCCCTGAACTGACTCACAGGTCTGACATTGGGACAGCCAATGCCACAATATAATTGACCACTACGGTTCAGATTTGTTCATCTTTATGGCAGAAAAATCAGCCATAAACCTCATAAGATCCTATCACAGATTTTCCTTAGTCCACTGTTAATCCTCTCTTGTAGTTACTTTAACATGAAGTCAGAATGAAGCCTTTCACAGGGCACCAATAGGCTTCATTTCCTCTACTGTGTGCCTATTTTTAAGAAAACTGTAAGCAAGTACTTATATCCGAACTCTTCACCATTCCATCAAAATTGGTTGAGAGAGGCCACTGTTATCACCTAAACCTCTCTCTCATAGAAAGCCACTTTGAAAAATAAAGATGTACAGCTGACATGATTTACTGCTACCTCTCATTCCTCTCCTTTCAGTTTGACAAAGTAATCTTGAAATCAAGCAAAAGAACAGAACTTTCATTACAATTCAGCAAAAGGACACAGTGTTTACAAGTATCACTGATGCATTACAACTCAAGCAAAATTATTTGCAATGCTTGGAAAAAAAAGAACAAACCAAAACAACGAAAACTATTACTACTAAATGCAAAGGAAGAAGGAAAAATAAAAACAACTAAACAAAACCAAAACCAAACGACTTACGGAAAGAAGCTTCCATGCAATTGGACGAACCCGTTTGGGAATGCCAGACCAACTCAATTTCCGTAATTCTTCTATTAAAAGAGAAGTATTTCATGAGAACTAAGAAAATTACTATCAATTTTTATACACAGATACATTCAAATTAGTGCAAAGTTGTTTACAACAAAGATCGTGCCTTCTATAAAATCCAATGAAATAAGAATTATGTGGCAATTCTAATGAATTAATAAAATACTGAAGAATTACTACCTCTAGGGATACTACGATAGGTACTGAGTCTGATAAGGTAACTTTCTGAAGTATTTCTCAACATTAATTTTCAGTATACATGCCTTATATTAACATGCAAGATAACCTCTGTCTTACTGCATAACATGTTTACACAGATGCCAATTAAAAATGAGATTTGCAGTCACAGAAAAACAACGATACTTGGTCTGAATGCTGGAATTTAATCCCATGCCATATTTTCATTCTTCATGTTGTACTCCTTTCTTTTGTCAGATACCAAACCAGCTAAACCTATCCATGGGACTTTGCACATTTTTTGTGAGAACTGTTTATCACAGAAAAATCAGAGAAAATTCATATGCTTAGAGCAGCGTCCCTTAGAAACAGTAATCTGATGAGATAGCTACTTGTAGCTCTTCCTCTTCTTACTCCAAGTCGAAACTACAGGTTAATACTGCACAAGTTCAAATCACAACATGCTAAGGAATACAGAAAAAATTCTACATTTTACCTTGTATATACTTATTCCAATTAATTATATATTTGAATTAACTATGTATATTCCAGCAAATTTGGTCTCTATCATATGCCTATGTTTTCCAAATTCTACACTCCAACAAGGCACTTAAAAGCATTTTGTCTATCTATCACCACAAGAAAACAAAGCACAGAAGAAAGTAATCAGGGTAAGAACTTCCTAAGTGAACATGATGACTAATTTTGGCTGTTTATAAATTAATACTGCCTTTATTTTTTGTTAAGACAAGGACTCTTATAGGCAATGTTCGCCACCATAATCTTACTCTCACCCTCCTTCTATTACTCTGAATGAAATATGTATCTATAATACAAACAAATGTAAAATATCATGTTAGGTGCGGTATGTTATCATAAAGCAAGTTAATTCTACAGACATATATAACTACTTTTAACCAGGAATGAAAACACAGTTCACTGAAATCAGTGCCATATTTAAAACACATATAATATATTCCAAGACAAAAGAATCTGACTTTAAAAGTGTGTCGAGGCAAAAAAGTTAATAATAATATAAAAAATTAATTAGCAATTCAGGTTTCTCAAAAAAGCATCAACTAAAGCAAACAAAAAGCTCCAGTAACCTGGATTTCGCAATATTAAGTTACCAAAATCCAAGCAAAAAAGTGACCAGATGCTGCACTGGGACCTAAACAAAGCAGAAACTCAGAACAGCAGAGAAAAAGAACAGATACTAAGAAAGAAGATGTTAAAAGGTCATCACATCGGTGAATGCATCTGCCACAAGTCTTGAATCTAGCCTTAAGAAAAAGGATTACTTTCTTATAAGATCAACAAAACTGTTTGTTACTTCTAAGCTTTAAAATACTATTGTATTTGACAAAAATAAGTTTCATTAACAGAAGCTTTTCTTCAACATATCAGACCCTTGAAAAAGTCAAAATATACCGACACAGAGAAAAAAAGACAAAAAAATTCTAACATGCTTTAGACTTGAAGTCATTGTTTGTTCTGCCTATAGGAGAAGAAATACAAGGACATCAACATGACACCCTGTTAAAGGGAGTGTACATAAATAAGTCAAGGTTATTTCCTACCACTACAGGTTACATTTAGGCATGTATCTCTGTGCAAGTGTATCAAAATAGCAGAATACATAACTATTTAGGAATATTATACTGAGTATGACCAAAGATAAATTCAGTCATATACCTTGGGCAATTCAAAGACTAGGATACTAAATACCAAAGGAAAAGAAGTACAACACATAAAATGTGAACTGAGTTGATTTCCAGCAAACAAATTATTCCCCAGCCTTGAATTTCCTTGTACTTGTGGCTTGTCCACATCTATAGCAACAGTAACATTAAATATACTACCGAGTTAATAACATAACTACACTTACTGTAACTGACTGCACTTTATTTATAGTCCATCCCTATTAAACATGCTGATAATTTACAGCAAGTATTCTTTGCCATTCTCCCCGTCCTTCGTTATTAATCATCATAGGCAGATTACTGCCTTGTCTTTAATCTGTAAAGTAAAACATACACTATCAAGCAGAAACAAATTTAAGCTCATTTTACTGGTTCCAACTCCAAAATAGAAAACAAGAGGGATTTATGGTCAAGGAAATCCAAACCCAAGACTGAGAGCTATTTTAGATTCAGAGAAGATATAGATATGGCAAGGCACTTACAACTAATTCCCCTTCTCTAAGCATAGAGGTACCTCAGAAGGAGCACTTACTGAAGTACATAAAAATGTAACAACAACAAAGTTCATTTATATCAAGGTTCCTTAATGCATGACAACATAACCAAAAGAAAACCTCCATCCCTCCTAACACTATTATCCTAACCTCTACTTCCTACTTACATATCACTTCTGAGTCCCATTTATCCATTCCACCCTCTTCTTAAGACTTCCCTTCCCCTTTATTTTCCTCCTTTTGTGTCCTCATCCCTATATATTTCAGCTTCATCTTTCTCAAATCATCAACTGAAATTCCACACCTGTCTTCGTTGCTGGCCAGCAGAATTCACTGTATAGTTAAGAAAACTTTAAATTATTAACAAAAAAGTCATGCCATCATTTAAAAAAACCTGTAGCGCAAAAGAAAACAAAAAAAAAATCTAAATAATTTCTTAAGATATTTTTCAAAGGAACCTGGTTTTGTTCTTTATCTTGGAACAATCCCAGAAATTGATGCTTTCTTGCTTTCCTGTTTATGCCAAACTGTAACAATAAATTTAAATGCAACTATTCACATCACAGATGTTTTAAATTAAACACATAAGAATGTGCATTAGAAATGAAAAAAATACATAAAGTCCAAATATTCATAACCCTTCTATAAACTAAAGCCCGGAAAAGAACTCTCAGAATAATAACATTCTATTCACTTTCACAGAGACTAGCTATTGTAGAAGATCAGTGTACCATCAAAGTACATTTAAATACAAGAATCATTAAAGACAAAATATATGCTTTGATACAATTATTCTTGATGTCATGCTCCCTACAGCTTGGGCTATTTTCTATTTTTAATTCAGAAACACCAGACTGCTGATAGGGCTTCTAAAAACGAATTCCAGAGAGCAAATTCTGCAGGTTTTTTTATATGGTCTTCATTATTTTCAGTTTCCATTTGTAAACATGATCATTCTTTCACCATATTCATTTTTTAAAATATTTGTCCTACTTTAGGGAAGTATTTTATGAAATAAGTGGAAATCATCTGTAACACTGCAGCAGTTTTCTCATTCTATAGTATAAAACCCATGTGGTTTTAACCATCAGCTTGAAAGTTATGGAATAGAGCTATTATTTCTGTTATTTCTTTCTGTATTGTAAAAATAAGAATTTTTTTTTTTTTTTTTTTGTCTCATTTGGCAACTTACTACAGAAATATATTATTCTTCCACAGCTTTTTGAGATACATGTGAAGGGTATGAAGTACATAAAAACCAGGAAAAGCAGTTGTAATATATTGGAGTCTAAGCAGAACAGAAGCAACAGCAGCATATGCTTTCAAAACCTACTAAGAAACTCACAGTACATGCACACTAAATATGCATGGATGTAGGAAGCATAAAAGCATCCTAATACACATAACTACAAGGAATTTGGTGGTATCCTAGTGAATTCCTCTCTTATTCTTCATCTCAAGGAGTTGACAGGTACTGGAAGAATACAGGATGACCAAAAGGTAAGTAACATTAGAAAAACATGATACTACTGGAGTGTGAACTGAAGTCTCAAAGAAACAAGAGCAGAACTTGCACAGTCTATACACACAGAGAGAGGATGAAGTTTAAACTGAGCTACATATCAAAAGCTAGCACAAAAAATATACTTCATTATGAGTATTCTGTCACTGCAAACATAAGGGATGTAATTGGAAAAAATTAACAAGAAACTCCTAAATTTCACTAACACTCAATATGGGATGGCACGCAGGATTGTCCATTCACAATGAAAATCTACGCCTGGGCACAGGGATGCATTAAGTACAGCAGCAAAGAGACTGGTGGCTCTGACAACAGAAAACAAAAAGCAGTTATGAAGTTAAGAGCTATGGGATGCCATGAGCAATGGGAAAAGGGCACTAATGAATTCTGAAGAAAATCAAGAACACACATGACAAAGAAAACCATGCTAATAGCTCTGCCATGATACACCCTAATGTTCGAGTACAGAACATAGCTGGACAGAGCCTTCATCAAGTTGTTTTGAAAAACAGCAGACGGACACCACTGAGAGTGAAAAACTAAACCAAGAGATTCTTTTTTTTCTTATATCAGGACAAGGTGAAAACCACTCTGCTACTTCAAACACAGCAAAAGTTTAAGTACAGTAATATTTGGAATGGGCTACTTGGCTCTCAGGGATTCATTATTTACAATGATAGCTTCAAGGGACTAGTTTTTTGAATGGGGAGAGGAGAGATGGTAAGCAGCAGAATGAATAATACAACCTACTAGAAAAATTATTAGGTTATTGTGTTATTAAGTGATCATCTTTAGGAGATCTTCATATTTGGCCTTAAATAGACTTCTATCCAAGAAGTTCAAGCTAAATCAAAACCTCTGCATTCAAAAGAATGGAAACAGCCAGCCTCATAACAAAAGTTTGAGATCAAGAACAGTGCTGCAATTAAAAGGCATTTGTAAATTCATAAATTCTACAGTTAGGTCATATCAACTTCAGCAATATTCCCACAGCAAGCAGAAAATTGATCCATTAATCTGGCTTATACGCAATTCCAATTTTCTAGTCTACAAAAGCAGACAAGGCAATTCTGATGTTACAAGCTCTCAATGACTATCAAAAGTAAGAACTACCACCCAGTCTAACAGTATTGGCAGTGACTGATCAGCAGCACCATAACTCAGATATTTCGATACACATTTGTTATAGAGTAGCAGCTCCACAACAGACCTGGAAGCACTAAGCCAGTGATAACAGGATTCTTAATGCACCCAACCCAGGTGTCCCTTGCCAGTCAAAGAGGCCTTCCTTCCCTAAGCCCTCCTGGTAGCCAAAACAGGCTTGATTTGTGTCATGTGGTATTAACATAATGGGTTTAGTTTATTGTCAGGCTCAAGCAGTGATAATCAAGCACAAGTTCCAAAACAGGTACCCCCAGTACTAGGTCACATACCTTACTCTTTTTCCCATTACTTGGTATTCTTTTTCCACCATCCTTCTACCTCCTCTTCTCTACTCAAAATTATCAAACCACTCCAATTACTTCTTCCCTTACTGGTCCCGGTTTCACTACAGCTAAATAAAAATTTGGCATTTCTGAAATTATTAGCCAGGTACTATTGGTCTTTTCACACTGCACCTTCCAAAGTAGCTCCAGTGCTCCTCCTCTCCATGAAATGGCACTGTTTGGACATTTCTCACACAATTCCCCCTTTACCACTTGTGAAATCCAGGCATCTTGTTAGGTGCTATCTATAACTTCTGTCAGTTTCTTACGCTGTAGTTTGTTATGTTCAGCAATTTCTCATGTTGCCTCCATGCCCTAGGGAGTTACCTCAGCCTCCGAGCAGGGCAATCAGCAGCTTAGATATTTGCCTGCAGACCTAACTTCCCTGAAACAAATTTCAATTCCACACATAATCCGATGTCAATTAAATTCCCAAGCTACCAAGCACTAAATCATAAGTAACTGTATCACTAGTTATATTCTTCTAAAATCCAAAAAGGCAGGAATCAGTCAGAACAAGTAAAGGCAAAGCAACCATATAATACAGTTTAGGAACTAAAAAAGAGAATATCTGCCTTAACTAAACACATCTACAAACTACATACGTGTAACTCCTCTACCCCAGAACATGATCGTAAGCTCCAGTGCCAATTTAGTAACAATGAAGGCCCCAAGCCTCCAAAAGCAAGTGATTTCCAGCTGTGCATCATACTGCTCCATTAATCTGTATTTGAGAACAAGTATGCTTTCCCAGGTCTGATCTATCTCTGTTACTGGCAGTTTGGCTGAAAGGAAATGGATTGCATGTATTGTTTTATTAATTCCTTACACAACCATTTTGCTTCAAGTTTGGCTACAGTTATACAGCACACCATTTACAAACTAGGTAATAAGCCTAGTAAATGCATAAAACAGAAAAGAAGTTGCAACTCAAACTACATTTGTTACTTTCAAGTAACATCAATTGCTCATTGCCAACTCTATGCCCATTAAATACTAAACTTTCACCTTACTGTGGTTTTTAATCCTCCCTTAACCCAAATAGGAATCTATGCACAAAAGTGGCTACTGACCTCTAAAACCAACCTATGCAAAGTAAAAAATCACCCAAGCATAAACCCAAGAAAAGATGCAAATCTACCGTCAGAATCAGAAATGTGGAACATATGATTGAATCAGCAACAAACCACCCAGGACAAAAATTCCACTTAAGCAACTTTTTTCAGGCCAAAGATAGAAACTAAGCAAGCAAACTGGAATATAGTACATTCTAGTCCACCTTTCCATCCTGTGATGCAGCTGAGCTTTCCTTCTACATTCAGGATGAGGCAAAGATAGTTTTGACAAAGAGAATTTAAATTACGACACTATTTGAAATGAAACCTCAGTTTCTAGGCTAAATATAAACAACACTTGTAGGATTCACTTAACTAAGGAGTCATTCTTTGAAAACTGAAGAGAAAGGAGGAGTAATGTTTTATTTCAGCAGTTTGAAAAGAAATATTTTTTATTCCTGTCACTAGTCCCCAACAAACATACATTTCTTTTAACTAGGAATAGACTGGGTTGTCCCAAAATTCCAAACAATACCATACATACCCTATAGGACTGGGTTTCAAAGGACTGCTCTTCATGAAAAAAAAAAAATTCTCAGCACTAGGCATGGAGGCAAAAATGTAAACCAAAGATGTTTCTCCTTTGTGTATAACATAACACTTACTTGAAACAGATCCTCTGACTAACTTCCCATGACATAGGCTTTGGGGATAAATATGTGAATGCATTCTTCCATGCTGAGAGCCTGGATTGTTTGGATTGATTGCGAAAATGCATTTAACACTAGTTTTTATACCTTTGGCAAGTTTTTTATCAAACTCTATTTGAAAAACACTTCCGTGCATTTAGCCTGATAGGATTTACAGTCTGTTCTACTCTCCTTATTTGATACAGAACTTTACCTTTTTGATTGTATTTAATAACCTATTATACTTAAAATATATAAGTATATATAAAGCTCCTCTACTCTACTATCATGTAACAGGGTACCCTTCTGAATTTTCTCTATGTTTTTGGTTCTGCTTTCTAAGTTGTAGGGCAATTGCTTTCAGTATGGAAACTATTTGATAGATGATTTCACACCTGAGAGCTAAATCAATTCCATCAAAAACCATTAGCCTGGATATGTGACAATTCCATCTCTGCGCCATCACCGACTGCTGTCCTCTGTCAAGGTACTCCAAAATTCCAGGATCTCATACTACTCCAAAAAGGATATAAAATTCTGGTCCTACCTTTTCACTCCAGGGAGCTCAGCTAGCATTTTGCCAGTGACAAACAGCAAACATTACAACTGAAAGAGGCTATGCAAGAATTCTTGTCAGATGCAATAGCAAGCTTTCATAATTATCACCCCAGAAGCACATTCTGACCCTTGTGCACCACTGCTGTTAAAGCATCAGTTCATATTATGCTTTCCTTTGATGGTTCAAAACTAAAACAAGTGGAAAGAAAAAGAACCCTGCTCTTCCCAACAACTATAAAAGCAAGACAAAAATTACCCCTAGAACACTTAGTCTAACACTACCATAGCATAAAATAAAAATGCTCCCGGTGACAAGACAGGCAAGTATCAAAGTTAGCAGGTTATTTTAAGACACTAAAGTCTTAATAAAAAAAAAAAAAAGAGCTGAAGGGGGAATTAAAGCATTCTGATATTTTTATCTCAACGTTAAAATACCAAAGTCATAGAATCATAAACGGTTCGGGTTGGAAGCACCTTTAAAGGCCATCTAGCCCAACCCCTTGCAACAAGAAGGGACAACTTCCAACCTGACCATGAACACTTCCAGGGATGGGGAACAACCTCCCTCCAGCATCTAACTACCCTCACAGTAAAGAGAGAGCTTCTTCCTATTATCTAATCTTAATCTACCCCCTTTCAGTTTAAAGACATTCACTTTGTCCTATTACATACCCTTGAAAAAGTCCCTCTCCAGATTTCTTGTAGATCCCCTTTAGGTACTGGAAAACCAATCTAAGGTCTCCCCTGAGCCTTCTCTTCTCCAAGCTGAACAAGCCCACTTCTCTCAGCCTGTCTCCATAGGAGGGGTGCTCCAACTCTGCCAATTTTTATGGCCCTCCTCTGGACCCACTCCAACAGGTCCATGTCTTTCCTGTGCTGAGGATTGGGGGGGGGGGGGGGGGGATATGGAATAGGAAGTACTACTTTCCTAACTTCTGTCAGATTTTTACATGGGGAATCTGGTATCTCTTCAACCTGTCCACCAGTCGAAGTTTTCAGTTCCTTTCTTTCCAGAAATTTCTTGCCCTTCCTCCCCAACATGTGTCATTATTCCAATGGAGTCAACAAAACAAAAGAACAAAAGCCAGCTAATGGAAAGAGATGCCAAAAATAACTGCTAAGGTGAACCAGGTAAACTGAAAGACAGTCCTATGACACAGCTGAAACTGTATGTATACCAAAATACCCTTGTTGTTTGATTCAGCCCTTGAAGTTTGAGTTCTTGAGTTTTGTATAACATCCAAAAGAAGGGAAATAGTATTAAGCACTATATATTACAGTGCTTAGTATAAACCTAATGTGTATTATTACTTGTATTGATACACAATGTACAAGCCTTCTCTGATCAATTTCCAACAAGATAATAACACTTAAGCACTCTACTCTTATTCTAGGTCATCTTTAGTAAGGAATATCCATGAAACGTAAAAGAGCCATCAAATAACCTTGCCTATACACCATCAAATGCAGAAAAAGCATTCAATGGTAAAATTAAGGTGCAGATTATATTTAATCATGTAATCAGTTTGGGCTCGAAGGGACCTTCAAAGCTCATCTAGTCCAACACCCCCGAATTTCTGGAACATTTTTATTCATCTTTTATTGTGAATAATTAAGGTAAAGGATGATTACAAAATCCAATTACTTGATACTATGTCTTTGAGAGGTACATTCCTAGAGCACATATCCAAATGAAACTATAACTGAGGAGAACAGAAGAACTTTTCTTAACTAACCATTTCCTCCACAGTGATTTCTATAAATGTTAACACAATAGTGGGAACAGCTAATATTTCACACCAAAGAAAAGCTAATTTTAGCCTTTCTTCTAAAGAAATGATCCTCTCAACTTTACTGCTTTGTTATTCCCTGTTTTCAATCAAAACAATTTCTTAAGCCAAGCTGACACCCCTTCACAATGCATCTGAAGACCTGCATTATTAAAGTACTGGGGGCTTTTGGTTGATTGGTTGGTTTTTGTTTGGTTTTGTTGTTTTTTGTTTTGCTGGGTTATTTTGGGGTTTGGGTAAGTCTCCCTGGGGGGGTTGGTTTTTTTTGATGTTTTGGATGGGGTTGGGGTTTTTGGGGGGGATTATTTTTTTTTTTATGTCTACTCACAGCTTTTCTATACCTGTGAAGCCTTTTTTCCCAGATTAGTCTTGTCTATTAGACTGTTCTTGATTTTGTTTTTAATAAAAGCAAACAGGAAAGAACTAAAACAGCAGCAAATAAAAAAAGAAATCTAAAGCTATCATATTCCTACTGAAGTAGGGTACAAATACACTCCAACCACATAGTTCATTTATTAATTTTTACTGCACAAACTGTAGTATAGAAGTACAGGTATGAAGCTTTCGAACTTGGAAATTACTGTTTTGTAAAAACCTATTGACTAAATATGTCTACCCCATAGTTTGCAACACTTTAAATCAAGGCATCACGTGTACTTACACTTATATTTGAAACTTGTCCTCTATTTAATATCTCATTAACCATTAAACTATTTGGCATTGGTTGAAATGTTACATTCTCCCTAGTGAAAGCGTAATTTCAATTTACTGCCATTATACCAACACTTTCCCCTTGTAGATTTCCCAAGGAATTAAACGTCCTACTTATGAGCTGAAGAACATGCTCTGCAGCACAGGATTTCTTCAATGGAGTTTTAATGCCACCTACAAATCAGACACACATTCTCACCCAAGACAGTAGTGCAAAAATATCCCTGCTTCAATACAATTAATGTTTTCTTAAAATTCCAGGACAATTATTTTCAAAATAAGCAGTTCTAAAACATTCTTACCCAGACAAGATCACTTATTAAAAATGCCAGCACAGCATTAAGTTTAACTTATTTACTACTACCTACTGCTTTGGAGCTGAAATTAGTCAGATCCAAAAATAGTATTTGTAAAGCCCATGTACAAATTCTGTCCCAGACTGAAAGGATACTTTCCGAAGCACAACTCTGAACCTTAACTGCTACTCTGTCTTTCAGTCGCCTCTTTATTTTACATACTTCTATGAACAATAAATATCAAAATATTTATAAACCTCTCTAGATTTTACACCAAAAATATCTCAATATGCTAGCACTAGCTAACTGTCACTTCTGCTTAGGAGGCAACATTTATTTTTTGCAGAAACACTGTTGGTTTAGGCTACCTTATTATGAAGGGATAATGTGGTATGTAAATGCTTCAAATTGATACAACTCAAGCAATTTTGGAAAATTTTGTTTCATCTACCTTACTACAACACAATCAGATACGCATTTCTTCTCCCTGAAGGAACAGTTTAAAGCAATTATTCTAAAAGAATTCTTGAGACAGTACCTTTTTACTGCAGTAGATTTAAAGAGCCTTTATATTCCATAAATATTTCAGAGGGCATTCTACAAAGAAAACACGCCATTAAATTGCCAGCTTTTTAACCCCACAAGATATTACCCATTAAACCTGAAACACATGAGGGTAAATAACCAAGACTACAAGTATTTTTCTTGGAACTACAAGCTCATCATTCTATCACTTACAAATAAATAAAAAATAAGACAAGAAATATTAAAGGAGTTCAAAATTTCTATGTATTATTCATTCTTGATACAGCTGTTATTTCATTGAGATTACTGTAAATGGCTACATGAAGTGATGGCCTGCATGAACAACTCGATGACAGATATGATAAACTAGATTTACATGTTTTATTTTCCTATAACATATATTCCTTGGAGAATTTAACTTTACAAAGCTGGAAAATTCTTTCAAGAGCACAGACGCACAGAACCGCAGCTCCCCCAACAGCAAGTTATAATACAGGCAGTACATATAGAAAATAGCTTTAATAAAGGGCTTGTTATTACTATGGCAACCACAGCAACTGGTTTCCAAAATGCGTATTAGTCTGTTAGGCAATTCATTAAATTTTTTAAACAAATACTGTCCTTAATCATCTCAATGGAGCAAAGTTGTCTGAATATATGCCAAAACCAGGAAATAAAGCCCAATCTAATGTCATAAATATAGTGCAAGACATTTTTCAGGACCTTTGCTAGAAAAGAGCAGGAAAGAACATCTTGTCTGCTATTTCACGGAGAAAGTCAGAGAAGCAAAAGTAGATGAGGTTGGTTTTTAGAAGGAACAAAAAAGAAAGTGAACAGAAGATCAGGAAAACCAAGGCAAAAGGAAGATTAAAAAGCCACTAAGAACTGCAAAAGTGAAGTAAATAATGTAAATTACAAAAATAAGGAATGAAGAACAGCTATGCCAGCATAAGATTTTAAATGGCATTATAGTGTTTCATACCTCTCCTGTAACTTTCAATTTTTTGTGCATCACAAACTGGTTCTATTTTTCCATTAAAGCCACCTGGTCTCTAACAAACTTTCCAAGTAGAACTAAGGTATCTCTCTATATAGAAATGAAAAATACAGAAAATACCAGATGCAGTATCAGTTAATTAAAGGAGACAATTTTCCCACTTACATAGAAATGACAGTATTTATTTCTCCTGTTTGGGAAGAAATTATATTACTTGTTACATATAAGTTATTATAATATTAAAGCTCCCTGTCATTAAGACTCCTACAAAACAGACTATTAAAAAAATCTACATTCAAAATGCAATCTGATACTGGTTCTTGCACAATTAAAATAATCACGATTAATAGACAGATGTCTAGATTACTGAGCCACAAAATTAAGGCAATTATTCACAAGACCTAGTAATGGAGAGCTTCCCCCATTAACAAAAAAACCCAACCAACCTAAATCAGTAACTACACCACATGAATCTTGTAAAAGGCTAGTCCATAAGCTCTAATCCAAATAAGTTTTCTCAGTTAACTGTGAACATGAATTACATCTCCAGAGCAGTTGTTCCTTACTGCTAAAAAACATGTGGGGGCATATCTAACCAATAATCAGTATCAGGAAGGTAGCATAGCACAAATATACACAGTGAAGTATGCTCCACTGTGATTACCTTCCCAGGCAGTCACTGCTTTATAGATATTTTTCTTTATAAATCATCCAGTTCTGGATTTGCTGCTACTGAAGTAACTGTAAATTTCTATTTTCTTAAAAGTGAAAGAGATGGTTGGCAAGAAAATAAACCGGATTAATTATATTTCCTTGAGCTTTGCTAAACTGATTTACAAGCAGGATGTGCCACTCATTGCAACATGTAATTTACTAATCTTAACGTGCAAAAGCGACAGGGCCCATAGAAAGGTCAAAGTTCTCAATAGCCTTACTAATGACATTCCTAGTAAGTTCCTTTCCTGCTGTGTCATCCACATGATGGTGTGGGAAGCAAACAAGAGGCTGCTTCCTCGAAAAGCCTATAACTATTAACTGCCACAGGGAGCACTGAACTTCTTACCAAAGTCTCTTACTATGATAATGCAGATTTCACACAGTGACTGTGTAAGCTCCTGATACTCGCTGGAAAGAAAGGGAGATAGCATGCCAAAGAAAAATAAATTAAAAAACAAACATAAAGGAATAACTCATCAGGTAGTACATTTCCTTCTCCTATTTCATCCAGAATAAAATTTTCCTCTGAATGCTATTGTCTGCCATGTGGCCCAAGCTTAACAATGATTCTTGAACACCTGATCACAAATTAATAGAGTGAGCTGTATGACCTCCTAAAATCTCTGCTAAAACTAAAACTGGCATGAAAAAACTTTTGAATAGTTCTGCAATTTGTGGCAGAATGCTGCCTAATTCTCTTTTTTAATTTTTTCCAATGCCAGTTAGTGGTAACTAACAAGGTCATTCTGTGCGCACACAGGAATTGAGGGATTTTGTTATGATCCCTTCATATCAGCTGAACTTACAGTCCCACTGTAATGCTCTAGGTCCAAACTCATTTGGAAACAAAGTACAGAGCTCCTCTCTTACTGAAAGGAACCTACTGCCATGAATATAACATTGGACTTACAAAGGCTGTGCTAGAGCACATTTCTTTGAGTGGTTTTAACTTGATCTCTGTGTGCCTCAGCTCAAAAATGAAGTTTTACTCTCTATGCCATACTGCTGCAATTGATAGTAACAAAGATCAGAAAAGATACCACTGACTTATAGGTAAATATTTCCTGAAAGAAGTCCAGAAGAGCTAGGGCTAGAGCCCTAGTCCCTCAGAAGTAGAGCTCTTCTCTGTAGTCTACTACTTCCCATATCAGTTCATTAAATCATATGTGAATATCAAAGCTGCGACTGGAAAAAAAAAAAAAAAAAAAGAAAAAAGGCAAAGATTTAGGGCACAGACTCTTTTTTCAGAACTGAGAAAAGAGGAAGATTATTTTGCTTGTTAATAAATCTGCAGCTGTAGAATCTTAAAGTCTTTTCTTTTTTTTCAATAGAAACTTAATTCAATGATAGTTCATGCTTGGAACCTGAAACAGGAAGGAGTGTTTATTCAAGTCAAAATTAACAAACCCTTGTTAAGACAACAATGAAAGATTGAAAGACAACAAGGAAACAATTAAAATACAAGTTTCTTCTCTTTAAGGTATTGATTTCAACTGCAATTCTTCTGTAAGGCCTTTGATACAGTATCCACAACATTCCTGACACTAAATTGGAGAGATATGGGTTTGATGAACAGACTGTTAGATGAAAAAAGGAAGCAAAAAACCTAATCCTGCAAAAAGCAAATATAAGGAATCATTTACAGATATTTAGCACCAAGCTCCAAAACCTACTGGAAGAGTACTGACCTTTTTTATTAGTCTTGTTTATTAACTATATTAACTGAAAAGGCAAGCATGCTTTGCAGGTAACAAGCTAACTAGAACAAAACAGGAATCCGAAAGGACAGCTTTCAGTGACACTAGTTTAAAAAGATAGATATGACTAATGGCATGTCATATGAAGCAGTAGAAGGACACATGTTCATTTTATACTATATATTGACAAATGAAGAAGAATAAGCACTAACAGTATCAACTGCAGGTAATTGGAAACCACAGAGGGCAATAAAATTCTAAATTACATGGATGGACTAGGAACACAGAGATAAATCATTATGCAGTTCAGTGCAGCGAAATTAATGAAGCTGGGAACAAAATTAATCAAGTTCATATCAATTAATGCATTTTAGAAAGCTATTGAAACTTTTCAATAACATCAGCGACAATTTTAAGGCACATAATATACTGCTGTTACAGACTACTATATTTATGAACCATAAATAAACAAGATGTATATTAAACCTGATTAAACATAGTAATTGTCATCTGGAATGCATAAACAACTGTAAGCACAAACAGGAAAATACTACTTCTCATGCTGTTGCAACATTATAGATGACTACTGTGATAGGAAGACAACACATCTAGTAAGTTTCCTTTCTAAATTTCATTTCTAGAGAACCACCCTAGAATTCTCTTCTTATGGTACACAAAGGCAACCTCTACTGTTATGAGATAATCTGAGATTACACCATTTGTAATTTGTGCAAAATTATGGAATTAATTTTTGCTATCAGATCAAAGGTTCAGCTATTCTTCACATATTCTGTAAGGTTTCACATCACGTACTACTTCTATAGTAAAGGACTGGCTAAGAGACAGCACCCCACTTAGCAGCTTGTGGTGCTCTCTGCAAAGGTTTTCTTTTTAAGAGATTCTGTTAGAATGAGAGCGATAAATGAATTTTTACAACATCCAATGAAATTGCGCTTTGTAAGTTAACTACAGGATACAGCAATATGAGTAGATTTATGATAGGAATACTTTACCATTATCAGTGCTGCTTCTACATGGCCCTCTATTGCTTTTACCAAGGCAGTACTCTAAGACTTCGATTTGTTATTTTGTTCAATTTGGAAAACATTGTGACTAAGTAAAAAAGTCAACTTAACATGCAGAAAAACTTTACATCTTAAGAAATAAGTTACTTTAACTTTGAAAAATTTTATCTATGTGCTATGTCGCATAACAGTAGCATTGCAATGTTATGAAGCATCATTAAATCAAGAGAACACAGTATACCAAGCTTATTGCTGGCTGTTGTTTGATTTAAACAAACATGTTTTACACCCAATTACATACCCATTAGCTATATGTGTGGGGGAAAAAAAAAAAAGCAGAAGATTACTTGATTTTAAGATAAATAGGGAGTTAATGATGTTTTTTAACAGCCTATGCTTTAAATTGATATTACAAAACCTATCATACATCTTCTATGCTGAGGTTACAAGGTAACTTTGTTTTTATAAGTCATCCCAATTTTATCAACAGTTTGCTTACGTTGCCTTTGCACAGCACACAGCTTCCAAAAAACACAAGTCTAACAAATTAAATACAATTAAAGTATCTTGTACAGTGTTTTACCTGTAGTAAAACAGGTAAAAAGCAGTAGTGTCCCTCTTAAATACGTACACCATCATCTGTTGAAGGAAACAAATTTCTTCACAGAGACCCTCTCCCTAAGCTTTGTTAAAGCCCTATATAGTCATCCCCACAGGTTGACTGCACAAAATAGCTAGCATAAATTGTTCCCTCTGAATACCCTCTGAATAACTTAGCATACAGTACCAGGAGTAAGAAGCTACACAGGCCCTTACAGTCTACTTTGCAGTTGTCTACTAAACACAGCTGTACTGCTATCTCTAGTCCTATCCTGCTTCCTGAATGTACACCCAGTATGCCTCAATATGACCTCACTACAGGGGTCAGTCCTGAAGTCCTAACTGCTTCTTACAACGGGCTCCTTCTACCAGCCCACATTTCTTGTTATAACACAGTTCGGCCTCCTTAGCAGCTTTCAGTCCGTAATTTTAATTTTGAGATTATTCTCCCAATTCTCTGCATTATATTACTACTTGAGAGTATAACACCAGGGCTTTCAAATATCTCTCTCCTGCAGCACAAATCATATACCTAGAAGTAACATTTCCATAAGAACTACAAGGGGAATTCATACAGCTACCTACTCTTGACATTCAGTTTATATTACACTTTCCCTATTAGAGGCAATAACAGCATAGCAATAGTCAAATAAAAAGTGCCAAGTGGAAATAAGGCATATTATCTGCATTATTTATCACGCAAACAACAGAAATGCCTACAGGACAGAGGAGCAAAGTGTTTTAGGAGGGCTTAAGGGAAGACTCGGAACAACTACAAGGGCAATTATAAATTACAAGAGTGAGTTTATTAGTTCAGCTCTACAAAACACTAGAAATTAGTTAAGGGCACTTTTCAGATATGGAAAGAGGCCTTTATTTACAGTTTATTTATTTATAAATAAGTGTTAATAAACCCAGAAGAATCAGTTCTTTCATATTCTTAGAATTCTGGGGTGGGGTTTTTTGCTTCCTTTCCTAATTCATGTTCTCAGACTGTGCCTTTATTTAACACCTATCAAATCAAGGATATGTAAGCACCTGCTGGATAAAGCTTATGTAAGTGTATGTAAGCATCTGCTGAATAAAACTGTGCAGAGAAACTTTGAGAATGCTTCTATCATTACATACTTATGTAATATTTACCAGTGGATTCATATCCCAATTACAGTCTGTAACTGGTATATTCTTTTGCTCAATGTATAATTTGACAGGGTTGATGGAATTTACCTATTTCCACAACTTCATGAGTGCAGAGCAAACCCAACTCCAAAATCTGTTAGTGGACTTCAATGGCTAAAATAATCTTCACTTCCAAATTTATGTGCCTAATTTCTCTTTTTGAGATTTTTCTTGTAAAAGAACACATTCACAACTGTTTGTTGACACAGAAGACTAACAATGCATTTTACACTGTCTTTATAGGATAATGATTATTCAAGTGTAACTGAAAGGATTTCAAGGTCGTTTGTATTACTTTGCTCTTAGTCCATGTTCATTTCTCATGTTATGATAAGAGAAAAACCCAGGTGAAAATGTGCATGACACTGTTTCAGTTCCACAGATTAACTTATTTTCATATTGCTTTGAAAGGACTAGTCTCATAACCTCTTTCAATAACACACAAAAGTATGTCAAGAAAACAAAGTCAACAGAAATACTTTTCTTCTGCTTCTACTACTTCCAAGCAAAACCAATGCTACTACATGCAGAATTGAACAGAAATACTTGCTAACATGTCTCCAAGATGACTACTCACTAATTCAATTCATCATGACAAACAAAACCCAACTATTTGCGGATCTAGCACAAAACAAAGACTCACACATACCACAACATCACACACACACACACAGAGCTGCCTGTCCCTTCATTACTTGCTACAAATCTTAGCTTTGAGCCTGGTATCTAGCTTTAACTTAAGTCCGTCTTCAGTATTACTATGAAGCGACCAAAAAAACCAACCAAACAAAAAAAAAAAAAAAGAAAACAAAAACCCAAAACCAAACCAACCCACAAAGGAAGAAAAAAATTAAACCAAACCATCACACACACAAGACAGTTTCTCATGCTACTACTGTCATTGTACATGAAGAATCTTTTCTAAACAGTCTTCATTGTAACACAGAGAACTAAACCAAACTCCTCCCAAAAATGCACACACACATGCACACACCAGATTCTGATGAACCATACATATGGTCACATGCTTATACATGTTTGGACACATATATATGCATACACACACTTTCCCTAATAGGTCCTTATAATGTAGTCCAAGAACTACGACCACATATGACCTACTATTACTAACTTTGTGATAATCAAGAGTTTGCTTCTCACCAACGAGTTCATCTCTTCCACTACAAAAGGTCCTGTATTATTTACAGTTATATTAGCGAATGCTACTGGATATATCCCAGATACAAAGGTCAAGATATTTTTATCAAAAAAAAAGAAAAAAACCTGAGCTTAAAATACTTATTTACACAGCTTCAAATACTGTACTCATTACAGATTGTACAGCAAGAGAAAAAAAACAAGCTTCCTGTAAACTAAAAAGTTAAAGGCATTATTTAGTAATATCTATGGGAAAGAATATTGAAAGCTTATGAGCAGCATCCTCAAATTTTGTATTTCTATGTACATTTCCATTTGAGATTTACAAAGTTTAATACAGAAAAAAAAGCAAACATGGTTTGTTTAAGTAACATTGCCTAAAATCTCACCACAGTCAGGATGACTGCATTCCCAATTAAATGGAAATTTTCTTGCATTCCCTTCAAAATGTTATATTTTAATAGCTAAATTTGATTAACTGATAAAGTATTCACCTTGAACAGGACAGCAAAAGTGAAACGGATAGGTTTAAAAAAAAAAAAAAGTCAAGCTTTGTCTTCCTTCTGACTTTCTAACCTTATGTAACAAAGATTTCAGGTATTACAATATTCTGAAAAGTTATGAGTTTTTATCTCCTGGAAGGCATGCTGAAGCACATGAAAAACAAAAAAAGTGCTTGGTGACAACCAGCAAGGCTTCACTAAGGGGAAATCCTGCCTGACCAATCTGGTGGCTTTCTATGATGGAGCTACGGAATTGATGGAGAGGGGTAGAGCAGTTGATGTCATCTACCTGGACTTGTGCAAAGCTTTCGATGCTGTCCCACACGACAACCTTGTCTCTAAGTTGGAGAGACATCAATTTGATAGGTAGACCACTCAGTGGATAAAGAACTGGATGGATGGCCACCTGCGAAGAGTTGCGCTCAATGGCTCAATGTCCAGCTGGAGATCAGTAATGAGTGGTGTCCCTCAGGGATCGGTGTTGGGACCGGTCTTGTTCAACATCTTTGTCAGTGACATGGACAGTGGGATTGAGT
>JANRGW010004852.1:0-49585 GCA_024733675.1 Psilopsiagon aymara | reverse complement strand
GGGGCTGTTCAGCCTGGAGAAGAGAAGGCTGCATGGAGACCTCATAGCAGCCTTCCAGTATCTGAAGGGAGGCTATAAGGATGCTGGGGAGGGACTCTTCATTAGGAACTGCAGTGATAGGACAAGGGGTAATGGGTTCAAACTTAAACAGGGGAAGTTTAGATTGGATATAGGGAAGAAGTTCTTTCCTGTAAGGGTGATGAGACACTGGAATGGGTTGCCCAAGGAAGTCTGAATGCTCCATCCCTGATGGTGTTCAAGTCCAGGTTGGACAGAGCCTTGTGTGACATGGTTGAGGGTAAGGTGTCCCTGCCTATGGCAAGGGGGTTGGAACTTGACAATCTTGAGGTCCCTTACAACTCTAAATATTCTATGGTTCTAAGAGGGTGGAAAAGTTTCTGTATCTAAGCTCTTCTGGGTAACAGTTTAAACAATGAGTTATTCAGAGGACACAGAAAAAGATAGCTCTTGCAAATTTTATCAGAGATTTAGGGCATATAGGAATCCAACTTGAAAAAAAATAGTGTTTTCAATACAATTTTGTTGGACCTCAAGAGAGATTAAGAAATTGGAAACATTTGCAATGTGGCTTTGTTTTTTTAAAAAAGTGTTGAGAATTCCAAATATAGCAAAAGGAAAAGATGACAAGTGTGCTTGAAGAATTCCTAGGAAATTAAAAGGAAGAAGAAAGATAGAAGGAACGGGAAAAGTGTAAGTAAGAGATGCTGAAGAACAGATGGAGCTGAGGGTCACTCTAACAAGATTAATGGTGATTAGACAATTGAGCAGAAATCTCATTTACTGGGCACTGACCTTTGAACTGAGGTTGTTGGAGGCCAAAGCAGAAGATAATTGCCTTTGAAGACTTTCTTTTGGAGCAATAGCTGGGTGATGTGTAAGGGTAGGATTCCCACCTCATTCCCACCTCTGCTGCCTTCCCAGCACACCAAGAGGGGCAGCAAGAACTGAGGAGCAGAGACGAGTTAAAGTTTCTTTTAGTCATAAAATCTCAGAATAGTTTGAGTTGGAAGGGACCTCAAAGCTCATCCAGCCCCAACCCCCTGCCTCAGACAGGGACACCTTCCACTAGACCTGGTTGCTTAAAGCTCTGTCCAACCTGGCCTTAAAACAAAAGAAAATTCTTTCAGCCCTGACTCTTAGCGTGTCAGTGTATTATAGTGATGTTGGGATGAAGTGAGTAGAGGAAAATACACTTGGATGTTTGCGCTCAAGAGCATCCTTGTATTTGTTTACTTAGAAACTGGTGGTGTATGAAATTAAAGTATTGAGGTGGATGGGCAGCTCATCTGTGGGCAAAAATGCACCAGTGAGTTTTGGAATATTTTCTGATATGATTTGCCATCGTGATAATCGTGGGTTGTCTTTTTTCCTTCTTTTTCTTTTGTCCTCAAGTTACTTGACAGAGCCAGTTAACATGTTGCTATACTTGCTGTGATGTGCCGCTCCATGCCAGCTCCATCCTTGCTATATGCCAGCTCCATGTGGACAGGAGAATAAACTCACCTTAATGTTAAAGTTTTTACTATTGGGAAAAACATGGGTATTTCAATACAGATGGTCTGAAATTTGTTTATGCAAGAGAAATTACACTGCTCATTTACATAAAAAATAGCATGCAAAGAATAATAATTAGCCATTGTACTGGAAAATGGGTATTAAATGTGCAGTGAAGAAAAATATACCCTGTATATATCCTGCACAGGCAGGAGGAAAATACAGGTATGCTAATAGATTTTTACCATGTTTTTATTTTATTATTCCATGAAACATGACTACACTGAGTTAATGTGACTCACATTGAATCAATTACTAATACAGTGCCCAAAAGGTTTTGACAAACCAAATAATTTTCAACATATACTTGCCATTTCCTGTCACAAACTTAGAGGAGGTAGGACTCAGGGGAAGTGTCCCTGGCAGGACTGAAGTTTGAATGAAGAGTCACACAAACACCACCAAAACCTTATCTATTTGTCCCAGTAGGAAAAGCACTTCCTCTGTGCAGAGAGGGCAGAGATGCATTGGTCACAAGTGTCTACACAAAGTACAGACAAAGTTTCATCAAGTCACAGAATATTACTCTGGTACACTCTTCTGTGATTTTGTGATTTTCTGCCTTTGCAGATACTAGATGTATAGCAATTACAATGCAAATCAATTCACTTTCAAGAATATGCATGTGATACCACCAAAACCATTGTTATCCTGAATGTGAAGCCTTTTAGGAAAGTATTAGTTTGTTTTCAGAAAATCTACTGCAATGGAGGAGTGGGGAGTTTGCAGTTTTGCAAATCATGGAAAAGCTGAAAATTGTGGTATGGGCATAGGACCGAATCACAGAATCATTTAGGTTAGAAAAGTTCTTTAAGATCATTAGGTCCAACTGCTAACCCAGCACTTCCAAGTCCACCACTAAACCACATCCCTCAGTGACACATCTACAAGTCAATACCTCCAGGAGTGGTGTCTCCATCACTTCCCTGGGCAACCTGTTCTGGTGCTTGACAACCCTTTCAGTGAAGACTTTTTCCTAATACCCAGTCTAAACCACACCTGCTGAGTACACGGGGACAATCACTGCCCTAGTCCTGCTGGCCATGCTATTTCTGATACAAGCCAGGAAACCCTTGGCCTTCTTGGCCACCTGGGCACACTGCCAGCTCATATTCAGTGGGCTGCCAACCAACACCCCTAGGTCCTTTTCTGCAGAGCAGCTTTCCAGCCACTCTTTCCCAAGCCTGGAGCATTGTACGGGGTTGTAACTCAAGTGCAACACCCAGCTCTGAGCCTCGTTGAACCTCATACCATCGGCTTCGGCTCATTGGATCAGCCTGCCCAGATCCCTCTGCAGAGCTTTCCTACCCTCCAGCAGACCAACGGTCCTGCCCAGCTTGGTGTCATCTGCAAACTTACTGAGGGTGCACTTGATCCCTTTGTCTCAGAGCATTTGATAGATAATTAGAAACTCTCTGCCCTTGTGGAAATCTGATTTTGCAAGAGGTACTGGGGAAGTTCATCAGCCCACTTTAGTACAACATAGGATAAAAATATGCACAAGGCTGGAAGAGAAGCGTTAGTGCATGCTTATGAGGTACTGTAGAAGAACACCAATTACTAGAAAATTACATTTTCCAAGAGACTAAAGTGATCTTTTTACCCATACTGCAAACATATAAATGTGCTTTGAAATATTATGACTTCAAAACGTGCATTTTTAGAGTAAAAATCCCACAGTAACAGGAGAACTTCCTTCATGTTTTTGCACATCTATCACTGCATAACTAATAGCAGCAGTCACTGCACGCAATTTCTACTGAAAAGCAAGAAATGGGAACCATAAAATGACCAAGGTTGACTTGGCAAGCTGAGAATAGGTGAGAAAGACAGGAATTTAGCTGTGATCTGGCGGGTGCAGGAGGTTGAATTGGGATCAGGTTCCCGCAGAAGGGGCTCATAGCTCAGCAAAAACTTTAAAAAGGAATCTGGAATGATGAGTTGTAAATACTTAATCATTAAGGGGAACATTCTGTAAACTGTAAAGTGATGCCAGAATCAACCCAATTGCCACTCAAGAGCAGTAATCTGGAGGGGTAAACTTGGTGAGCAGGTGGATTACAGGGGCTGCCAGCAGCAGGGCTTGCAAGGCAAAAGCAGACCAACAAATTCTGGGCAAGATCCTCCTGCGCTCAAAGGCTTATTTATTTATTTAACATGCCAAGTCAGGCTGACTCCCCAGATCTGAAACACCAGTTTTCCTCTCTTGAGCATGCCACTTGTAGGATGAAGCAGAATATCAGCTTGTGGTGTCCCCAGCTCTTAGGGGGTAGGCACAAACTGTGCCACTTTTCAAACTCCCTGGCTGGCATGGGCCAAGCACTAGCACAATAGCCACTTGTGCTGTCACAGCAGTCTGCTTACGTCCTGTGCTATTTATTCCCTTTCATTTTCACAGCTAATTGGAGCAAGAAGGAACAGGGAAACAGAAATGACACTTTTCTACTCAAAGCTTTGCTGTTGGTAAACTTCAATGTGTTTTCCTTGCCATGCAATGCCTCACTGCTGATTTTTATTAAACAAAATAAACTGGAGTTTACCTACTCTCAGTAAGCAGTGCTTGCTCTTCAATTTAAACAGCTTTCTCCAAATCTTCACCTTGCTCTTTTTCTGTCAGGGGCTTGCAAGCAGCTGCCCCCAACCCAAGCTTTGTTCAGTACAAATGCAGTTGCTGAGCAACCAGGCAACCTCCCTACAGCACGATTTTGGCACGTTATCTGTGATTTGTGTGAAACAGAAATAGCTTTAGAAAGGTAGATAATTGCCTGCCCTGCTGCACAGCATGTATGGCGGGAGGTTATAACATGGGTCGATGTCAGGGAGTCCAATCCAGGGTTTACCAAAGTTCTTCTCAATCCCTTCTGGGATTATATCCCTTGAATGTGGATTAGGTCCTAATTTCCTGTTCCAAAGAAGAAGCAATGATGCTGTCCATGCAGCCGGTGGCACCTGCTGTGTGTGCACATGCCATGCAGGTAAGGTCAGTGTGCACTCCCATCTGCTGCTCTGCATGGTGATGAGTTCAGCTCCGGTGCTTTGAATGCCCTTGTTCCTGCTGAGCTGTAAATTACTGAAAGGGTATACTTGATGGGAAGGAATTTACAAACTATTAAATAGCTTTTGGGGATATAAACCAGAGCAAAACTGAAGCTTTTGAGTGCTGAGAGCATGGCTTCCTGCAAGAGTGTTGCTCCCTGGGAACATGATACAATGAGGAGAGTGGTTCTACTCTAGTGACGAGCTAATGATATGACAAGAAGAAAGATTAAACAAACCACTATAAAATAAAAAAGCTTTTGTGCTATAGGAATATGAACTCTTGTCCTGAATATTTTGGAATGCTGTTTGCATGGGCACCATTTTTGCTGGTTTTGGGGTTAAAGATTTGCAAATGAAGTGGTGCGGGCACAGGGTGTCTGTATATTGTGGCAATGGTTTGGGGTTTTTTTAGTGTTGTTGGACTAATTTATGAGGAGGTGCCATAGCAAGCAGTAAGTCAGAGCAGTGACCTGTCCCAGCTGTTCCCAGGGAAATGCCACAGAGCCTCTTGCATGGGGTGATGTCTCCATAGCCATGGTGCAAGAATTGCTTGAGGAGCAGAGCACATGGAAGAAGGAAAAAAGCCTCAGAGATGTAGGCCCTGTTAATGGGTTTGAATGCAGAAAAGTTTGTATTGCCAACAGATCAAGCAACTGTCGTATCAGTAGACAGCTGTCTACTAATCTTCTACCGGTGGAAGACTTGGGGGAACAAAGGAAGCCATAGTTTTCATGCAGTTTTCCATGCAATTTGCATGTGGCTAAAACCTTTTAGTGTTGGAATTTCTCTTCTGCTGCATGGAGCTTGTAAACACTCCCTGTGCTCAAGCCTTGCAAACCTTGTGTACGTACGACCTCCTGGGAGCTATGTGTCCTTCTGAGCTGTTTCTCCTTCCATTTTAAGTGGCTGCAGGCATCTGAGGCAGGGGCTGTGCATTGATCCTTCTCTTAATTTACCATAGACTAATAGTATGAGAATAATCTGAAGTGGAGGAACTCATTGCTGTGCCAGGGGAGGGGAGCAGAGCTGGGCGTAAGCTGCTGCTCACATAAAACCTGCTCAGGGACCTTGGGAGGCTCCGAATTAAAACACCACTGAGTTTTTCCACCACACTCTTCTAAGAGGGTCCCAGCTCTGTAGAACATGTTTAAATATTAATTGGGATATGGCCGGCAGTGCAGGTGTCTTCCTCCTCTCTCTTCCCATGCCTCTCATGAGGTTGCTTGACTGTTCTGTGCTTTCCTCCTCCGACTTTGTGAATATTTCACGCATAGTGATTCAGCTGTGCACAGCCAGCTGGGAGGGCTTCAGGAGATGTGCCTGAGCATGAAGTAAAACTGCAAAGTTAGGGAAAGGGAAGACCTTGCTCCAAAGTCCTGTTTGGCTCTGGAGCCCTCTGCAGAGGGGTGAGCACTTTCAGCTGTGACCTGGGGATGCTCTTGTTGACCACAGGGAATAGGGAAGTGTTGCAGTAGAATCTAATAGAGTTGATTGTCTCTATAAAGTAATTCTAATTCCACTAGTTGGAGAGAGAGATTGCACAACAATAGTTGTGTAATTCTGCTCCTTCTGTCAGCAGAGGACTAATCCCAGGAATGGATATTTCAGGAACTGGGATCAGTGCAACAGGAATGACAGGGAATATGCTGCCCACCAGTGTAATCTGAGCACTGTGCATGAAGGTTTGCTCCCAGCAGGTAAAAGTGTGGTTTTACAACCTTTTCATCAAAGCAGAGGATCCCTGCCAATCCCCCTGGATGGGTCCCACCCAGATGTCTTGCACAATAAGATTGTGTAAGGATTTTTCAGGACTAATCTGTCCAGGTGTGTGGACAGTCTGTGGGTGGGTGGTAGGGAAGCAAGAGCTATTCTCTGTAATACTGAATGAAAATAATGTACTAATCTGACACAGATGTATGGGTTACATGTTGGTATTTCTGATACCCTATACTGAATATCAGTATATCCACCCATAAATTGTTAGCACTGCCTGGGTTGGACAGCACTACAGACCAGAAGAGCCTATGCACCTCTGCAGAGATATTTCCTATCCCACCTGCACCAGCTCTCTGCACTGTATTTCAGCACCCCATATTACTGCCAGCCAAGATCACCATCAGTGCAAAACCCACACTTCAGGGGGAATAAGCATCCCTTTGTGGCATAGGACTTGAGTAACTATGAGGATGATGCATAGGCCCCTTGCTCCTCAGCCCAGGCACACACTGGTGCCTGTCCTGCCACGAGGACCTCTCCTGCCAGGGGAGAGAGGCGGCCATACACCTAGCTGGAACCCAGGTGTGCTCTGGACACTGAGACACAAGATATCCTGCTGTGAGGGTTTCCTGCTCAGCTTGTGCATGGCCCAGGGGAGCACCTCTAAGTGTGGCTTAACTCATGGTGTGCTGGGAGAATGGTATTTTGCTTCAAATGCACAAAGGAGAAAAACTTCACATCTGACTTTGTGGAAAAAGGGAGGAAAATGCTTTATTTAGGTTGAAAGAAAAAGCATTACAGAGTTTAAAAACCTTTCGGTACCCTGTTTGGTTGGACAATGTTAATTTTTCCTTTTTTTTTCTGAAATTTTAATTATCTGCAAAACACTTTCTTCAGGAGTTGTTTCAGTTTTGAGAAAGCTGCATAATCTCTGCTTGAGGCTGATATTTGAGCATGCTCTAGTCCCACATGGAGTGACAGCATACCAGAGAGAGATGGATTCCAGATGTTTGCAGCTGTCACGTGGTAACAGTTGATTTTGTAAGTAATAGAGCTCCTTGAGTATCTGATTTTGGCAGCAATCTCCACTTTTGTCTAAAGAGAAACTGCACAGGAAGTTAGAAAGTACAAGACAAAGGAGTATTTTTAGCTAACTCAGCTGTGAAACTGCATAGAGAGGCAGGATCGGAGGAGAGATACTGGAACACACCAAGGACACTTGCTCAGGTTCCTGCTGGTTGGGGCAAAAAATAAATGCTCCTTCCCTTTGCAGTCTGTCCCAGCTTCTAGCAACAAGCCTTTCGCCATGAGTTGTACCTAGACGAGCCCTTGGACAAGTTACTCTTCATGAATTTGCCTCACCCTTTCCTGGCCCTGCCTGTGGGTGCACCAAGACCACCAGAAGGTCCCTGCCATCATTCCCATTTGTCCCAACTGCTTCCTAACAACTCGTTTGTTATTTTTCCCATCATTGAAGTGACATCTTCTGAGAATGGGGCTTGTTCAGTGCAGGTTCCTTTCCTGCGATGAATACCCATTTGCAGAGCTTGGCTGGGGATGTGCTGGTTGCTCGCCAAAATGACATGGAGTTTGTGCATAGATGGCTTTCAATATTTAGTCTTGTGATTGAGCCTAGACTCTGACTAGACTCAGTAGTCAGCAGCTGTCCACGCACAGGTTGCTCTTGTTCTTTTTAAAGATTTATTTTTCCATGTTTAACGAACTCTGACCCTACATGTGTCCATTCAGGAATACGTTATGGGGGCAGCCATGCTTTGCTTTTTTTGAATAATAGAGATTTTTCTTTGCAGCAGGCAGTAATTAGCTGAAAATGGTGAGATACAGGCACCCGTGCATGTGCAGGGAGAGGGCTTTTTATGGGGGCAGCCATGCTTTGCTTTTTTTGAATAATAGAGATTTTTCTTTGCAGCACGCAGTAATTAGCTGAAAATGGTGAGATACAGGCACCCGTGCATGTGCAGGGAGAGGGCTTTTTAAACATGATCTAGCAATTTTTCTATACCTGCCTGCAGTCTTTGTTTAGGTTAAAAATAGCTGGTCCCTGACCTTCCCTATTACTTCTAAAAAGGTTAATAGCTGCTCTGCAAGTACATCGTGCTTAACCTGCATGGCCCTCTCTCAGCAATGCAGAACATTTTCCTGAGCTCCCAGGTGCTCTCGTCAGTACACAGCAGCATTGGTCCTTGGCTACTACTTGCACTGTGTCCAGTAAAACGTTTGCAATGTGTCTTGCTAACGCATTCACTGGGCTGAAGCTATTAATGTGCTGGGAGAGGAGAGGGAAAGATTTTTCTTGCGCAGATGCAGGGTGCCAAGCACCACCAGAGTTTTTGCCTTATTGCAGATAATGCCACTCCAGTTAAGAGAAGGTTGTTTACATGGACTTCTGGTAAATCCTCTGAAAAGAGTATCAAAGAAACGAAGTGGCAGCAGAAATATGCTTCATAGAAATGAGGCTTATAACAGTGATAGGGCCTTTGTGTAAAAAGCCTGTTAACTGCATAAATCTGCCCTCTGCAATTTCTGTGACATTATCTATAATGTGGAAGAAGGTCTGTTTTTCTTTTTGCTTTCCTTAAAAATCAATTATTTGACAAAGAAATAAATGTAAGAGAATAATATTTACTCGATATGCTATTTGCTCAAATGAAAATGCTTTTGTCAGGGCAAAGGCATTAAAAATACATTAAAATATTTTAATAAAAATAGAATGAATATGTTTTAAAATTTTCCCAAATCGCAAACTCTTATCTTCATTTGCATGGGAACTTCTTTTGAGTTCTTTGATTAAAATTGTGATTAAATATACATAAAGGCACAAGAAGTGTGTAGAAAATAAATGAATAAAGTAGAACTCTAGAAAGGGAAAATATGAATTGCAGACAACAAAACCTGCGGATAGTGCAGCAATCTGCCAGGATGGATTGCTCTTCACAGCACATTTTTAGCTAGACCATCTGATGTTTAATAAGCTTTTCAGCATCCTTCATCCTCCCTGGCTGGCTCCAGGAGCCTGGAGCTACTTCATGGGTAGAGTAGCTTTGGGTAAGATTGGTCCTAGCTACAGGGCTGTTATTTCTACTGCTTTTGGTAATGCAGGTAAATGCCACTGATGCAAATGCTGCACAATCTGTGTCAAAGCCATCTGATACACTGAAAAGTGAGTGACGATTTTATGCATCAGCAGAGTAGAAAAATAAAATTTCCCATCACTTGGCTATGGGAAGAGGCGCCAGATCTGCTTTTGGATTCACATAGCTGTATTGCCTCTGAGGTCTTCTGGATATGAAAAGGAGTAGCAGTGTTTTATTGGAGAGGGGAATGAGTCTGTGCACAGAGGTGTCATTTTTATACAAGTTCTTGAAAGGCAGAAGAGTTCCTCAGCCACATCCTTCACTAGTGAAAAATCACTATACCTCTGGTAAATGGCATGTACTGGTGGGGAGTACAGCCTCAGAGCATCCCTGCCATTCCATCCCGCCTGCTCCATTGTGTGAAAAACATAAGACACAACCAGAGTTCTTGAAACTGCAGTTGATTTATGTTCAACGTCTTTTTAAAACAGCCATATGGGAACAGTGCTCTGCTGAGAAACGGCGTGATTCAGAGCCAGGACTGCAGGTGTATGAGAGAGGAGTTTTTATAACAGAGCCAAGCTTATTGCCTGCCCCACATCACAGTTCCTGCCAGAAAGTAATGCAAGCATCCCGGTGGGGTGAGGGCCTGAAGGCAGCACTAGATCTTACTGTGACCAGTGCTGATGGTCTGTTCCTCTGCTTGACAGGGTGATGCCCAGGCACTGCTTTCCCAGTGCAGTACCATTCTGCTGCTCACCAAGCACCTTGTGTCATGGTAACACTGTTCATCATGGTAGCACCTTGCATGCTGGTGGCACCTTCCAGCATGGTAGCACCTTGCATGGTGGTGGCACAGCCTCATGAAGCAATGTGGACAAAGGCAAGGCCATTAATACAGTGCTTACCAGCAGGAAGCAAGGGAAGGTTGGGAGAGCAATGGAAGTTGCTCTGAGTTAAGCTCTCACACATAGGTTTTACTTTAAAAAGAATTTATTCAGCCTGAAAATTGTTTCTCTACATATACTGCCTATGCTGGCCTTGAGGGAATAAGCTAGAAGGTAAGGACAAGAGACAAAATAAAGTGTATGTGTAAAAAAATACAGAAAACAATGAATAACATAGAAGATGTCAATTTGATTTTCAGAGACTGCTGTAATGTCTCTGTCCCGAGACATTTGGGGAAGGGGAAGACAAAGTGAGAAACATGATTTCGGGTATTTTTTCTGTCACCTTGTTAAAAGAATTGATTTATGATATGCATTTGAACTAGATAGAGCTAGTTTTATTTCATGTGTTTGATAAAGCATGATATTTTAGATATCAGGAAGGGACAAAACGAATAAGGAAAATCTCAGATTTTTTTTCATGTGCTAAAATCAAAAAGAATTAGGTGAACTGAGATGCAAGGTAATTAAAATAGGAAGAAAAAGGAGGGTTTTTTTAGAGTAAAATCTAGTAATCTGAGGACTATCATGCCTTCTGATGTTATGAAGATAAAGTCTTCAGCTGGCACTTATATGACTAACCAGAGTATCATATACATTGGTAATGTAGCTGGAAATGAATATGCTCCATGCTTCAGGGTATATATACCTGTATCCCTATGTATCTATGTGTGTATATCTATATATCACTGGATGTCCAAGTATCTTCCACAAATGTGCTGTTGTTTTATAATCCACCCCATAGGCTTAACATGATCTGCTAAAAGCATGTCAGTGTAAGCTATCAGGAAGAGTCATATATTCTTTACTGATATATATTCTTTATATATACAAAATATGTACACTTACACATATATATTCTCCACTGTGAGGATGGTGAGGCCCTGGCATGGGTTGCACAGAGGAGCTGTGGCTGTCCCATCCCTGGCAGTGCTCAAGGCCAGGTTGGATGGGGCTTTGAGCAACCTGGTCTAGTAGGAGGTGAGCCTGCCTGTGATAGGAGGGTTGGAACTCAATGATATTTAAGGCCCTTTCCAACACAAACCGTTCTATGATTCTATGATCCTATATAGCTTACAACACAGGGCAGAGCATTGAAAATCACTGAGTCAATGGGCTGGCTCATTGTTTGGGTATCACGAGAAAGCTGCAGTTTATTACATTGAAAATAGCCATCTGAAATCAATCAGTTGGGATTGCATGCTTGCTTTAATGCATTCCTGCAATGGGTGAGAGATCCCTGCACCTCTCTGTGACCCACCTGTGGGGTGTACTGCCCAGCAGCAGTGACTTGGGGCTGCAAGGAACATGCAGCTCAGAGGCTGGTTGGGCTCTCCCATCCCTCTCAGGAAGGCACCGGCTTCACTGGGATAATGCATCCACAAATAAGATGCTCCAGTGGTGTTTTCTGGGTAGAATTGCCTCTGTATTATGAATTTCAATCATCTGATGCTTCAGCGTAATGAATCATGCCTTTGCAGATAAAGGCAGATAAAAAATGCCATCTTTCCAGCACAGCCAGCTCAAGGGAAGGAAGTACATATTTTAAACTGCTGAATAAAGCAGCACAAAGGGGCACATTCAGAGGCCATACGCTTTCCCCAGTCAGAGGCAGGAAACATACAACATCCATAACTGAAAGTTATTTTACCTCTCTAGTTTCCAGTAGTGTTATGGGATTTTTTTATTGATTCTTTTTGCTCCTTCGAAGGGCAAGTTTTGGTAATGCTTTCTGGTGCACATGTCAGTGGTGTCATATCTACCACAACAGCCTCAAGAATTTGCAGCAAGAAAAATCACACTGTTATCCATGCTTTACCACTTTTGAGCAGTACGACAAAATAACTGCAAGAAAACAAGACAAAAAGTGCCCCACAAGGTTAAAACCCATGACAGAGTTTGCCTGTGCAGCCTGGTCGTATTTTGGGTGTGTATCAGGAAAACCCAAACACAGAAACTCTGGTCATCATGTTCATGCTTTTTGCATGAGGACAGGCGCAGAAATGTCTTTAGTATCTGGTAGCTGGCAGGTGCACAGGGGCACAGTCAGTCTGCCCTGCAGGGCTGTAAATCACACCTTGATCACACCAAACAATCTGCATCAGGACAGGACAAGGAAAGTGCATGTCTGCTTGGGTTGCTTCAGCACTGTACAGGTAGGGGTGTGAAACAGCAATATAAATCCCAGTGATTTTGCAGGTTCTAATATGAAATTCTGGCATCGAACTCGAACAGGTCATGAGTTGATCCCAAGCACGAATTTGAAATTGCAGTTTTGTAAACATAAATGCAGAGCATTGCAAACGTCAGAGGTCCATGCGGATTTCCTGTTTTGGGTGTAGGCAGTTCAGGATAATGCTGGAAAGGCTATAAACGTCTATAAACGTGATTATCCCTTCCCTCCTTGGAAGCCTGACAAGCTGTCAAGCCCTCAAGCCCCTGGGAGGTTGTTTGACTTTCACTCATGGCTGTGTCCAAGCCTGTCTCTGGCAGTATGAGGTGCACCCATGGTCACCAACCCACCGCTGTCTTACCAAGCTGGCATGCTGATGATAGCATCTCCTTTCAATATCCAGGTGGACAATAACTCCAGTGTCAGCAGGGATTTGCTGACAGGCTGGGCAATATGCAGCAGAAGTGGATGGTTACTCTCAGCTGCAGGTGGCTCCTACTGCATTCAGCCAGGCGGTTATATGGACACAAGTCCTCAACTCATTATTGTTAATAATTATTCCTAGGTGACACCACAGTCAAGAAATTTTGTGTGTTTACTGAAAAATAATATTGGCTGATGAGTAAAGTATAGAAGGAGGGCAGGAGGGTGACAGCGTATTAATATTTTATAAAGTTAGAAAAAGCCATAATGATTATCTAGCCTGAACTCCTGTGTAAAACATGCCTGGGGACTTTTCTATTTGAACTAAGGCTTTAGGCTTAGAATGAAAAAAATATCCCTTCAAATCAGAAGATTTCTCAACTGTTATTTCAGTGGTTAATAACCTACACTGCTAAAAATGTGCTTTTAATTCAAACCTGAATTTTAATCTTGTAGGCACTGGGTTGTGTGTACTTTCATCTGCCTGACCAGGGAGCCCTCTATTATCACATTTAAATTCCAGAAGTAATTAGAGGCTGCAAGTGGATCCTCTCTTAACCTTCTTTTCGTTAAGGAAAGCAAATTGAGTTCCCAGCATCTTTCATTATCAGACAAGCTCCTCCACCATCCCCGTGGCTCTCCTCTGAAACAACTCCAATTTAACAATTTCCATTGTGGCTGGTGGACATTGCCTTCCACCTACTGTAGCCAGGGGGTCCTCGCTATGGAACAATCGGTTCAGAGTAATTCCCATTGAAAACAAAGAAGTAGAATGTTTCTCACTGTGAGATGCTTTTTGTGTCACCCTGGCAAATTTTGCTATATGTCTGGATGGAAACAGTGGCCTCAGCAAACACATAGTTTGCACGTGTGTCAGTGAATGTCCTTGTCAGAGACCCTTTGACCACACAGTGAGAGATGCAGGGGGCTGCAGGTGAGCAAGGGCACCCTGGCTTGAACCCCCTGAGCTGTGGCATGGAATGGATGCTGTTCTTCAGGGGATATTACCTTGTGGGAATAACCTGGAGTTTTCCACCAAAATTCCTGGGAAATTTCCCATTTGATTGACTCTGAATCCTGTACTGTGGCAAAAAAACCCACACAGTGAAATATAAAAGCTGAAAGCCAGTGCAGCATGTATGAGCAAGGAATGATCTGCTGTGCAACTGCATTGGGGCTGCAGTAGCCAGCATGAAAAGTCGCAGTGGGTGTACATCAAGGAAAAGTAGGACCGTGTTGCAAAATCTGTATCGATTAAATTGATGAATGCAGCTTTGTCCAGAGACCAAAAGGCTGCTGCTATTGGTGCAGCACTGATCTGGTGTCCCTTGGCATGCCAGTGGGCCTTCAAATCGTTGCCTGTGCAGAGTGCCAGGGGAATGGCAGTGTCCCAGGGGTGTTGATGGTCTGGGGAAACAAGCAAGGGGAAAAAGGCTTGGAGCTCTCCTAAAGGCACTCTGTTTGGTTAAAAATAAAGCCAAATAGAAAAACCACCCACCATCAGGGAAGGGCCATCAGAGGGCTGGTTATTCACCATAGCCTATGTCCAGCCCCATGTACAGCTTGCCTGGTGACAGCTGTGCCACCTCCACCTGCAAAAACCACCCCTGCCAGCTGTGCCACAACAGAGTCAGCCCCTGCAGTGTGCACAGCCCTGTGCAGCTCTCCAGTCCTGGGGTTGTTATTACCAGGAAGAGAGAAGGCTTTACCTCAAGGTGCCCACCACCCTCGTACAAGTCACACATTCCAGGTCATGCACATTTGCACCAGGGAGAGATTGATTTCGAAATTAGTCAAGGGGAAATACTCCTCTCTGATGTGATATGCTGCGTTGTGCAAGGAGGAAACGCAACATCAGCCAGAGCCAGCCTTGTGCATGTTGTCATAGAGACCCCGTAATTGCAGGTCTCTCAAGGGGCCTTAGGGAAATAGGTATATAATGCACACAGCGGATTGTAACAGCACATTGAGTTCCTTTGGTTCATGCAGGAGGAAAGCTGAAAGCAGGGAATTCTCTTGTAATTTAAAATGCAGATGGTGTTATTAAAACCAAAAGTGATTAAAAGTGAGGAAAGAGAGGCATTAAAATGAAAACAAAGTCTATCAAATTTGCTTTGATATGATGATACAAGCTGAATTTTGATTGCCATTCTTGTATCCCAGCGGTAATTGCCACTGACACAGAGAAACATTGGGAATTTTGAAGCCTTTGGTGAAGCTCTGTAGCACGCTGGGACTATGTGGATTTAGGTCAAACAGAGATCTGGCCTTCATGTTTATGCAGGTAAATTAATTGGAATGTTTGAGGGGGTAAATTTTGCAACCTGCAGACCTGCTTGGGGAGTTTCCATGTGGGTTTTCTTCTGGCGTTCAGGGTGTCACAGGGCTGCTTGGGTGGCTGTGGGAGGGATGCAGCAACTCCCACTCCTTCTGCAGAAGCAGAGTGGGTTTAACCTGGTTGTATTCAGCTTTAGACACCTTGGATTTTAGGTGCTGGTTATTAGACACCTCGTTCCTCTATTCTGGCGCTAACCAATACTGAGTTTTTTGAGAATAGCAGATGCTAGTGATAGATTTTACAAGAGCCTCTCCCTCAAATAAAGACACACATTTTACAGCATCTGCTGGCCAAGGGGAACATAAGTGGAAAATAACTAAATATAGGATAGTGTATTTTCATTTGTCATCAGTCCTGAATTCTCCATCCAAAGAAAAGAGCTCCTGTGAGTTAAGCAATTTAAAGTAATATATGTCAGGGGAAAAAAAAACGAACAATTTCTGCCCTTGTGTGCTGAACTAAAGATGGTGGCAGGCCCTACCTAGGAATCATTGCGTGTTTTGTGTGTATTTGTCTATCATTATAATTTGGTTATCCCAAGTACTTTGGTTATCCCAAGTACAGAAAAGAGGACATTCTCCAGGAACTCAACATCCTAAATGCAAAACAGAAAGAAAAGGTGAAACCTGGTGCTCATTCATAGGCCAGCTTGGCTGGGAAACAACCTGGTGCCCTGGGCAGAGGGGTCAAGGGAGAAAATGGAGAGGTGGCTGAAAAGCTGATGTTGAAAGTCTTCTTTTCCAAGAGATCTGGTGGAGACGGCACAAGTGCATGCTGGCCAACGCTGTCACTGCACTGGGATTGTCCTGGGGGCTGAAAGGAATTCTGGACAGCACACACTGGTTTTCAGGACTTGTGTAACACACCATTAGCAGTAAAACAAGCACTCCTGCCTCCTTTTAAACAGAGCAGAAACACCTCAGAAAAGGAAAATGACTAATGAGAAGCAAAGGAGTAAAGGGAGAGGAGATCCCAGACCTCGTGCCTCTCCGTGGATGGCTGGATATTTATTTATCCTCCTGCATTATGGCTCTCTCAGTATTTCTTCTCCTCACAAGGAGTCCCCCAGTTACTTCAGGGATCTGGGGAGGATCCCAAAATCAGAGTCACAATGAAGCCACCATCACTTACCAAGGGGCAGCCATAAGGTTGCATTAGGGGAGAAGAGAGTAAAGCCAGGCCTGCATTGCTGGATCTAAAAATAGAGAGAAAAATTAAAACATAAGATAAACACGGAACTGCAAAGAAATAAGAAGGAGAAAATTTGTCATTGAAGAAGAGAAAGCAGAAAAAGTGTGAAGAAGAAGGTTTCCTATTTTCAGTAATATAAAAAATACATTTATTCACATTCCAGGGTAAATGATACAGGCACTTATCAAATGATTTACTAAAGTACCCTTCACCAAATAAAGTACCTGCAGTAAGGATGTTTGATTGCTTGAGCTTGAAGTGAATGCAACACTTCAAAACCTGTGATAGATAAGGCCTTAGTGAGCTGCTTAAAAGTCCTTATAAACTGAAACGTGCAACATTATTTATATAGTACATATTGGTACAGCGTGTTATAGCAGAGCTTATAATAATTTATTAGGGAAGAAAAAAGCTATCTCTATTAATAATTAATTCATAATAAATAATGTATTAAAAAATGCTCCTTTGATTTAAGGCCCATGCTGATAATGTATGCTAAATTCTGGTGTATTTGACTGTGATAAATCCAGGGAAATCTCACACATTTGCATCCTATATGCACACATATGCTTGCAAACTGCCGAGGACAGGTGGAAATCTCACTGAAAATTATGTCTTTATAGCCTTGCAGAGGGAATGTGGCTTACAAAGTGGAAAGGTAAAGTGCCAATGAGGCCTGAAATAAAAAGGGGGTTCCTGTTTTACACCATCAAGAAAAGAAGCCTTTTGCAGCAGGAAGGGTTCACTGGAATCGCTCCCTTAAAAAATGCCGTACTTCAGTGTTTACAGACATAGAAAGATTTTTCATAGCTGAAACTCGAGCACCTCTCACTTCTCCTTTTTACTAGCATATATGTTCCACATTTATGTTATCAGGATAAAGCTGAAATGAATGAGAGAATGTGAGAAAGTGCGTTACACTTTTCCAGACGCTTCCTGAAAGCAGCTTTCTCATAAAAACTGATACTTTAAACATTGCAGATCTCTGGATATGTCAGTAAATATTGACAGAAATTTGTCAGCAGAGATTATGAGTCAGCTCTGGCCTCGAATTTACAAAGCAACTTTTCATTCATTTATTAAAAAAAATAATCCCTGTTAGTCTATAAAGCACAGGCTTGGTGCAAGCTGCAAGAGCAGATGGAGTAATTTAATGCCTTTAAACTGTTGGACTGGTGACAGGTAGGACGCAGCATCAGAGCAGAAACCTCCATCTGCTGTGCTCATACCTTTGCAGCAAGGCAATGCCAAAGCAGAGGCGATAGCGCAGGCATGAAATTATTGACTGCAGAACTTTTCTGGGTACTGAGTGTATTAAAGGAGCAAAGGCCATGGGTCGTGGTCTACAAGAATCAAGAGAAAACTGTGTCAAGTAGCACAATTCATAATATAAAGGCTATTTTGTGACTGGGCTCTCTTCTGTGCACCAGTGCCACAGGATAAAATAAACTTGGGTGTTGAAAGGAAACAGAGGTGTCTTTCCTGTTTTTAATTCAACTTTTAACCAGTTGCCAGAAGACTGGTTGGGGTCTAATGCATCCATGCTTCAGGCTGCAATGCATTGGCCCAAGAAACTGTTGTGCTGGATTTTTATGAGGCATCATATTCACCCAGTGTTTGCAAGAGATTGTCAGTACCTAAAATTGCCTTTTAAACCATTTGACTAAACTCCCTTCTTTTCCCAGGGTTCAGTCTCCGGTGATATAATAATATAACTTTCCTTCACAGTCTTCCAGGGCTGACAAAACTCTAATTGCTAATTTCAAACATGAGACAACATTCATTCTTAGAAAACATTCTTGGTGTAAGTCTGTAAGACTTCTTGTACAAAATGAGGGAAGAAAAGCTGTAAAAGTGGCTCTTTTCATTTCTGAGACATTTTCTGATAAAACATGGGGGTATTTCTTCCTACATTGCTTCAGCTGATGAATTCATCATCTTTGCACCCCCATAATCTGCAAATGCTGGTTTTAAATGGAGGGTTACTCATGAAACGTTCTCCAGTAAACAGTTTCTGTGCTGTGTGTGCCACTAGTGCCACTGTCCCTGCCCTTGGGCTCAGATCCAGAGACGGAGAACGCAGACAAGTATTGCAATAAGATGTCTTTCTTCCCTGGGGCTGCTGAACCCCCAGACTCTCAGCCTGGTCCTCGGACCCACACTAACCCCATAATGAAATCTTGGGCATTGCAAGAAAATGCAGTTTAGGTGGTAATGGTAGGGGAACTCTTTGAAAGTTTGCTACTCCATATATATACTGTACATATATATATATTCCTACTGTATTGGCTTTGCATGGCAAAGTTTTGGTAGGGGGGAAGGAATGGTGAAATGCTGCTAGAAGCTTCCTCCATGTCCAATGGAGCCAATGCCAGCTGGTTCCAAGATGGACCTGCCACTGGCCAATGCCAGACCCATCAGCAATGTTGGTAGTGCCCCTGGAATAATGCATTTAAGAAGGAGGGAAATAAACTGCAATGTCAGAGAGAGGAAGGAGTGACAATATGAGAGAAACAGCTCTGCAGACACCAAGGGCAGTAGAGAAGGAGGGCAGGAAGTGCTTCAGGCGCTGGGGCAGAGATTTCCCTGCAGCCCATAGGGCAGCCCATGGTGAGGCAGGCTGTGCATCTGCAGCCCATGGAGGTCCATGGTGAAGCAGATATATACTTGCAGCCCATGGAGGACCCTACACTGGAGTAGGGGAATGCCCAAATGAGGCATGATCCCATGAGAAGCCCATGCTGGGGCAGGATCATTGCAGGACCTGTGGCCCCGTGCAGAGAGGAGCCCACACTGGACCAGATTTGTGGGCAGGACTTGTGACCCTCTGAGAGGCCCACAGTGAAGCAATCTGTTCCTGAAGGACTGCACCCTATGGAAGGGGACCACACTGGAGCAATTTGTAAAGAACTGCAGCCTGTGGGAAGGCCTTCTCCCACATTGAAGGCATTCGTGAAGGAGTGTCTCTTACAGGGGGAACTCCACTCTACAGCAGAGACCGCTGCTGAACTGTGATGAGCTGACCACAACACTCATTCCCTGTCCCACTGCACTGCTGGTGGGAAAGAGGTTGGGAATTTGGGAGTGAAGCCCGAGAAGAAGAGGGGAGTGGAGGGAAAATTGCTTTTAAGATTCAGTTTTATTTCTTTCTGTCCTACTCTGATCTGATTGGTAATAAATTAAGCTAATTTCCCCACATCAAGTCTGTTTTGTCCATGAAGGTAATTGGTGAGTGATCTGTCCTGATACTGACTCGGGAGCCTTTGCTAAGTTTTCTCTCCTGTGCTCAGTTGAGAAGGGAAGTGATAGAGTGGCTTTGGTGGGCACTGGGGGTCCAGCCAGGGTCAACTCACCAAGCCTACTGGTATTGTTTTCTTATCAGGAAGAAAAGATACATAGCAGGGATGATTATCATTTAACTTCCATCTCCTTTATTAATTTATAATGGGTAATTTGGAATGCAAAAGTACTTATTGCCAAAACCCAGAAATAGTTCCCTTGTAGGCACTAAATCACTGCTCCTGAGATAATCAAGGTAGTGGGAGCATTTGTCAAGCTTTTACTAAATTTATGGCCCCTCCCTGAGATCTCTCCTCTTGCGTGGCTGTGTGTCTCTGGGTGATGGAGAAATCTGGCCTCATGGTACAAGTTTCCCCAGGGCAGAGCAGCCCCACATGTGAGTGGGGGCTCTGGTTCAGCCCCTCATTGCCATCTTCGGTCGGCTGAGCTGCGGGGTATTGCTTCATCTGCCCTCCTTGACTTTTTTAACCTCCTTTGAACCTGTGTGCGATGCCTTGTGCTAGTGAGCTCCAGGGATGGATGCTGTGGTTGAGGCGATGGGGGTGAGGGGGACAGCTGTCTGCTGCAGGCAGGGCTGGCATCCCAAACCAGGATCCATGAGGAGTTTTGCAGCTGTAAGGTGTGGAGAGTAGGATAGCTCTGTTATCAGACAGGAGGAATACCCGCATTTCCTGCTATGTGCTGAGCTACTCTGGGTTGAAGTTACTGTTTAACTTTTTTGGACATGGTATTCAGTACTAATAGAAAACTCTCCCTCACCAATGTTTTCCCCAAAGAAAAAGGCATTTTCATGCTCCAGAAGGATTTCTGCAGAAATTGTCTACCGTCTCTCCATCAAAGACTTGGAGGTTTCTTCTCTCTCCTGTGCGCAGCGCTTGCACGCAGCATGAGGAAGCCGTCATCAGACCTCACAGTGCTTGGCCATCCCCCCCATCCCAAAATTTCAGAGCCAGCAGCTCCAATACACAACCAGCTCCATTTGAGGTCTTCCTCATGGATTAAAATAACTCCAAGAAGTAAATAAGGAAAATCTGATCTTAAAGCCCAGGACCTGAGAGTGTAATTTCCATTGGAAATCAGCTCTTGGGGGCGGCTGGCTAGCAAAGCTGTGTCCCTGGGGACATGCCAGGAAGTTTGTTCTTGTAATGTTCCTGCTATTGATTTAAGGAGAAACAAGAGTTGGTTAATTATCTGTGGCTGTGCTTAGCTTTGTTTTGTCTCTACTAATGACTGGGGCTGTTGTGACTGTACACTTTAATGTCTTTCAGATGCCAGAGGTCTTATTATAAACCCATGCCCCATACAGAGACCACCAGCAGAAAAACTTGTTGCTGCTTTGAGGTTGCAAATAGCAAATAAAAGCATGCTCCTTCCCCTACTCCAAGCTTTCAACATGTGTATTTTTGCAAAGAACTGCAGGGCTTTTATATCAAATGAGCTTTTTTTCTGATTCAGCTACAGACCACTGAAGAACTGAACTTGTCCCTGTGCAGGTACCTCTATAAATAAGTGGACATATAATATTTCCACAGCTGTGCACTGCCAGATGGCTCTGCTTTTTTAAGCTTAAAGTAACTTCCTTCCTTTGCCGAGGGAAAAGCCAATTCTGTCAAGTCCTATAAACTCATCCTTTCAGGAGCAGACATGTCCTGGAGACCTGGCTTTGAACCTGGAGAAGAAGAAACTTCTCAGGGCTGGAGCAGCCACCAAGAGAGCCCTGAGAGAGGTCAGACAAGTGCGTGGGAAGGTCCCTGATCCAGCACTGCTTAACCCAGCCACTTGCAGGCAATGGTGGTGATGGCTGGCTGCAGAAACCAGAACCACCCTGCAGATCAGGACCTGGTTCTTTAGTAGGGCTGTAACAGAAACATGGTGTTTATAACATCAGTGTGGCAATAACGGCAATATTCCTTTGTGTTGAGAGGGTAAATGCTTTTAGGGGAGGTTTCCTCTGTGCAATGTCCAGGCCCTTTTGTGCTTCCTATTGATGGCTGCTAAGTAAATAAATAATTTACACCTCCAAACTGATCTGCTCTTTTCTGAGTGGCTCTCAGCATATTTAACCTTTCAGAGATGGAGTAGCTCCTGCACGGCTGGTGCACAAATGACATCTCCTAGAGCCTGGCTGGGACTGTGCAGGCTCTCTGGATAAAACAAGTCCAGCTTTGGGAGCCAGCCTGGACTCTGTGCATACCCAGGTCTAGGTCAGGTTATAACTAGGGTGGCAGAGCTATCCCCATGCCAGAGCCTTCAGCTCCTGGGGAAAGCAGCAGGCTCTCACCACTACAGCACAACACAATATATCTCTGTCTAAATAACCCTCCAAGTCCTGCTTTGGTCCTGTATTGCAGCAGTATTCAACCAGCAGTTCTGGGGATTGTAGGTGTCACCTGGACCACGGGTGGACCTTTGTGCCATGCCAGTCCTGGACATGCCAGGCCCAATGCTCAGCCTCTCTCCTAATAAATTGCCCTCCAGATCCTCCTGCTGTAAAAGCCTGGCAGGAAAATGTAATTTTTTTCATCACAATTACCTCTGCCATGGACAGGAATGTATAGGCAGAGCAAAATTATTGTTGTCTTGGCTTTTTCAGCTCCGGCTCGTGCTCTGTAGTAGCAGTTAGTTCCCCAGCACAAGTGCCTGCTCCCTTTTTACAACTTTCGATGCACCTTTTCCTATATTACATTCCTGGAGCTTTGCAAGAGAGTTCAAAACACAGGCTGGATTTTACATGCCGTTTCACATTCCTGAGCCATGTCTGGGAAACTCAGCATGAGCAGATGATCAAGAGCATGTTGTCAAAGATGACATCAAGCAGATGAAGGGGAAAACACAGCACAGTGAAGGTCTTCACCATGTGCTGTAATTGCTGGGTTCTTTCCACGCAGGTTCTCACGTTGCTGTTTCTCATCCCTCTGCCTGAGCCTTTGTGCCTCCTGGGGAGATGTATTGGGAACTCTTCTGTGAGGGCTGGCACAGGCTGAGACTGATTCCAGGGTGCTGGGTTGCCCCTCCTGGTGTCCTACCCAGAAAAGAGGTATGGGAATCCCCAGGTATGAGGTTCTGGTATCAGCCCATGCCTTTGTAAAGAAGAAACCTTTATCCAGTGTACAACACTGCACAGGGAATCAGGGCAACACCCTGTGCCTTGCTTTGTTGGTTGCTGCCATGGCTATAAAACAGTGGTTCACCCTTGGGCTGGGGTGGGAAGAATGTATTTTTCAGTCTATTGCTCATCACACAGTTTCTGGGTCTGCCTGACTTAATTGCTCCTGCTCCCTGCCAGGCTTTGGGAGCGGTGCATTCCTACCTGTCACTGCAAAGTAAACCATTTCCCTCTCTGCCCATGAGTGCAGCTTGAAGTTCGGCTAGCAAAAGATGTTTTTCAGCCAGAAGAGAACTACAGCTGGGCTGACCAGCCGCCTTGCTGTGGGCAGCCCTGCCTGCCACTGAGCTCTCCCTGCCCCGCCACCTCCATCGTCGAGACGTGCCCATTGAGACACACCACTCTGCTTCTCAGCACATTGGTTTCAATTACCTGATCTGGAAAGCTGTGACTGTTGCTTCATTTTTAGGCATTCCTTTTCAAACCCAATCCATTCCCATCCCTGCCACATAATTGGGTGTAATCCCTGGGTAACCTACTTGCTGCTGTCAAAATGAAGCTGCCACATGCAGCTGCAGGTGCAGAAGCCTTATTTTATTTCACTGTTTTGCTTTGGTGCTGTTCAGCAGTGAGGGTCTCTGCTGAACACATGGACTATTCACCAGAGCATTCCTCCTGAGTTTCAGCCACCATTTATAATTCATCCCCTACTGAAGATGCTCAGCTCAGGGGGAAAAAAGGGAGGAGAGGCCTTGTTTTGTAGATGTGCAAGAGCAAATTGGGTTTGTGCCTTGTGATAGTGCTGTCTTGTTTGTGGGTCAAAAGATGGGAGCCTTTATCTGCTGGCCCAAGCCTGATCCAGTTGGCATGGCAATGTGCAATGTGCATATATGTGATAAATAATTTGTTCTTTTTTCTTTAGAAGATCTGCCAAGGCACAACTTTGAAAAATTCCTTGCAATTACATGAGGACACTATGGAATGATTTGAAAAATAGCATTTTTAAAATAAACCCAGACAATGTATATCTCCTTTATCCTCACTTCTGTATATCTCATCTCTCTTGTTTTGCGCCAAATTCATGCCGGGGAAATGATGAAAATCTATAGCAGAGAATACATTTTAATTATCTTCTGAGATCTGTGGCTGTTGTGCCAGCTGGTCTCTGAGCCTGTGGGCTGGGGTGGACTTTAAAAGAGGCTCAAAAATTCCCTGCAAAGGGTGCTGGGTGTGCATCTACCTGCAATGCTGCTGCCGGTACCCAACAGTGCTGCAGGCTTTCCCTGCTTCACTCCAGTATAAACCCAGGATTCAGCCTTATCCTTCTTGGCTGCAGACCACGCTCTTGGTTGTTAGAGCAACTGGTGATGCAGGGATGCAGGGAACAGAGGTTGATTGGGTGATGGAGATTGGAAACCCTCCAAATGCTTGGACAAGTCTGCTTTATGTGTGCTACCTCTTTTGAGGTCCTGGCATCTGCCTGCCTATGACTAATGAGGTCTTAAGGCTCACTGCATTTTGCTTTGAGGTAGTTGTGCCACCAGGAGATTTAATCTTTGCCCGACACCATGGTGCAGCAGTGGTGGTGATTTTGGTAGAGTCACCCCTGACCACCCAGCCATGCTGCAGACGGCACCGGTGACCCAACCACATGGTGCTGCTGGCATTTCTTATTTTAGCTCTGCTGCCAGACTGTTTTTCAGGCAGGTGTCTGCCTGACATCTGCTAAAGCCATGGACAGTTTGATGGCATCTGGAGATCTGCTCTGGGGTGTCACAGACCAGAAGTAAACAGCAAAGCCCCAGAAATCCCGCAGCACTCACCCAGCCCTGCCATCCTCCCAGGAGAGGAGCAGAGATTATGTTTAAAACACACAGTCCAAAGCCCTTCTTTAATGATGCACTGTATTCTTTATCCAAGGACAAATTAGAGTGAAAGGGTGCTTTAATAGAAAACAGTCTTTTTAAACACAGAAGCCCAAATACAGAAGCACATTTAGTGGTGTTGGAGAACTAGGATGCACAAACAAAGGGGCTAGGAGGAGGGTAAGGCACTACCCATTAATTGTCTTTAGTATTTCAAATGCTACTTAGGGATTTCAAATGAAGCCAAAGCCATGTGGATTTTAGACTGTGGCCTGGAGACCCTGGGCTCGCAGCCATTCCCAGCAGCTATCAACAGCCTGGGAAGCTAAAGAGGCCATGCAGGCTTGAGTGAGCATCTTCTGACTCGTGTCAGCTGATGCTCCAGACCAAAGATACAGGTTTCCAGCTTCTCCTGGTCTGGGCAGTGCTGGCAGCAAGCTGCAATCAATGGCGTGCAGGGGTGAGGAGCGATGAGTGCTGGAAGTGAACGTTTTATTATTCCATGGCCTTCAGAGGTCAGTGCAGGGATGAGGCTGAAGCCGGTTCCCTGGATATTGCTCTTCTCAATCCCCCCTCTCATTAGATTTTTTCTATGTGGATCTTTAAGCAGGAAGGGAGAGAAGGGCAAACCAGGGCTCATCTGGAGTCAATGGTTACATTACTGAGGGTTTTGGCTTGTCTTGCTTTAACATCAGGCTAGCTCCTGCCCCTAAAACATCATCCTAAGGCACCCAGCAGGCTACCAGCTCCTATGTGTGCTGTACACAGAAAACCAGAGATAGATACAAGCAATGCTGATGCTGTAGATGTGAGACAAGGTGTTTTCTCAGTTTAATTAGTAGAAATATAAAATAATCCTGTGGAAGCACTGCCCTTGGTTTAGTCTCTTACAAATCATGCAAGCATGCACTGCAGCAGGCTGCTGATAAATCAAACCTGGGCATTACTGGGGCCAGGCGAAATGAATCCCAAATCTTGACATTTGTTTTGACACATCATCTCCTTGTGTGTCTGAACTGTGCAGTCATGGCTTTTGCTCTTTACACAGCACACCTGGGTCTGCATGGCTGAGATTGCTGCTGAGGTCATTACACAAATATGTGAACTGCCTATTTTCAAATTAATAGCACATGGACCAAATCTCTAGGCTCTTGGGCATAAGTTCAAAAAAATAAAGATATAAAACTTGGGTGATTTACTGGACCTTTCCTAGACTGAAGTGATTAATTGTCTGATTTACTGGTTCCATTTTTTTTAATGCTGAAACTGATGTAAAAATACTAAATGGACTGTAGAGGAAACGGTTATCTCAAATGCCTTCATTGTATTGCTAAATAGAAAAAAAAACTATACTGTTATGGGTAAATTTTAAATATTAACAATCTAATCCATTTCTGTGTGGCGATGAACAGAATTGTGAGCGCTGCCTGTCTGATGTGGACAAGCTCAGTGTTAAATGTTTGAGGGACGCAATTCACAAATGTAAGCCAGTCAATTCATGTTAAAATCCTCTCTCTAATCAGCCAGAAAAGGCTTTAGGCCATGGTGAAAAACAGCTCTAAAACCGTGGTGGGGTGAAAGCATCTGGCACAGTGTGAGTGACTGGTATTCAGGAAAGTTATCCCGGATGTCTCAAAGACAGACAAAAGACCAAGGGCAAAGGATGTGCCTTTGAGGTATTTATTTGGGTAGTGAAACAGGGGTCACAAGCAGGAACATGCCACCATTTGTCTGTTGGTCCTTGCAAACAACGTGGGCTGAGAATGGCAGGTAATGGGTGCTGCTTGCTGGTGCTGCCAGGGGCTCCCCTGAGGTGCAAATTCACGGCTGGCTGTGCTGGCTGCCTGGCTGGCGTGACATCCACTGCCACACGAGGATAATGAAAACAGACCCTCTCTGCAGTGCCAGCTTTTCAACCTGATCTTTTCTTAAAGCACTAGCAAATGTTTCTGTCTCTGTTGAGGTCCGAGATCTCATGATACTTGTTTTACAATAAAAGCCACAGTGGGAGAGCAGTGAGGAATACCTCTCTGCAGCATTTCCTTTGCAGTAGCCCCTTTTATTCCCTACTGTGTGCTGCACATCTTTCCACCATGGTTGGCTGCTGTAGGACACAGCGTGGCAGCGCATGAAGCAGAGGAAGCAGCAGCCTGGGTCTGCCCTGTCCCAGCTCTGCTGGGAGCCCCAGCCCTCCTCAGAGCTTTGCTGAGCTGGTTTCACCTTTAAAGCGTGTTGATTACTGTAATGTATAATATATGTATTGCAATACGCAGGATATTAAAAATAAATGCTTACACAACCATGCTGATATTCTACTTAATCCAACAGAAAAAAAAATATCGTTTTCAAGGCAAGGTGGAGAAAAAAACACAAGCTACTGAAAAATGAGCTGTAGGCTAGTGAGGGGTTTTGTCCTTTGCCTTCCCCTGAAATTTGTCCCTTAAATTAGGGTTGCCTGAGTCTCAGGGTCACCGGGTAGCACCTCAGTATTCAAGGGGAAATCCCTTGAACCACTGCACTGGAGCATTAAGCTTCTTGATTTTGTTTGTGTTACAGTTAATTATGAGCTTGGCTTTGCTAGGTGATACATCCCTACCCTGGAGCTATGAAATGTTTCCTATACACCCAGAAGATGGGTACCTCCTTCGTGATTTAACAAGTATTTGTGAAAACACTGTCTTTGAAGTTGTGCTATGTTTTCTCACTCATTTTCTTGGATGAATTTGAATTAGCAATAAGAGATCCAACAAATGATGCCAAAGACCAGTAAGCCCCATAAAGCCTGTTTTGTGAATGGCTGGGTTTTCTGGGATGCCATCAGGGACATGGCATCAGGGACATTGCTATTGCCTGGCCTCTGTCCTGCTCTGGGGACCCCAGAGTGGAAAGGAGCCCTGATTAACCACATCTGTTTTGTTCTTCATAGAGCCTTTTTTTTTCAGTATCCGTGGCCTGATCCTGGCACTGCAGCCAGGCAAGGATTGCTCCACTGGCAACACAGGAAAGAGTTAATTTTCAAAATTTGGAGCAGTATCTGTCACGTGCAACTGCTCTGTAATTATGACTTTTTCTGCTTCTTAGGAAAAGGTTATTACAAGAGCCATTTAATCTAAAAGGCCAATTATATTAAACCAGTCACTTCCATACTTAGATCCTCCCTTACACACACACTATTGTGTTTGGTATAAATTTAGCAAATTACATGGAAGCTTTGCTTAGTGGAAGCTTAAAAATATTATTACTACTTGCATTGATGTAAGCATGAACATTCCCAGGAAACACATCTATACTATTTATTGCAGCGAGTAGCCCCAGCCTCACTCAGCTTTAGGGAAATAATTGGGGAACAGGGGCTTGGTACCTCTCCTCTGCACCTCTGCATGTTGGAGGGGCTCCAGACTCCAGGTCTGAAAGATACCAGGAAGCAGCAAATGTAGAGAAGCTGAATTTGCCTCTGGTGAATTCAGTCAGGGTCTGGGAGCTGCAGGTAAAAGCACCTATCCAGGCTCATCAGTGCACTGCATTTTGCAGATCGTTTCAGCGAGGCATGAAACCCAAAGCAATTACAAACCTTGTAACTGGTCCTCGCTGAGATCTTGCAGAGGGAAAGCATGCCGAAAACTTACTGATGTTTTAAATCACATTTATGTTGTTTGAAAGGGGAAACACTTGCTTCCCAATAAAATAATGTTGTTTTCCTTGACCCATAATCTATCAGGAGAAATAATTATCTTGAAGGGCATGTAATGGAGAAAAGGGTAGAATTTCAGAGCATCTCTTGCATATATGGCAGTAATTGATTCTAAGCACTGCTCTGGATGATGAGCTCATTAGGAAGTGAGCGGTACAGAGACAGTTCCCTGGGTATCTGCTGCAGAGAGAGGAATGGTAGTTTCACAGGAAATTCAAGAAAACGTATTCGTGTGGCATACTAGCTCAATTTTTTAAAGTGTAAGATGTCATTTTATCAATACTTCTGAAACAATCACTGCATTGTAAAAGGGCCAGAGATGGGAGGAAATGAGAACAAGTGAAGTCCTCACTTGGCACACTGTCCCAAGGCTGCCACAGGCTAGCTCATGTATGTCAGGTATGGGGACAGGGATGATCTCCCTGCTGGCAGCATCCAGATTCTGTTGGTTCAATATCAGTGGGAGTTAAAACTCAGGAGTGATGCTGAACAAAAGCAATGTTGAGGCAGGTGAACTGTTGCTCTTGCAAAGAAGCCACTACCTCTTGTTGATGTCTTTATGAATCTCCTCTCCCATGCAGCTCAGGCTCCGGGGGGATTGCCTGGCCAAATTCATTTTCAGACTCTGGGCGCTGTAAAGCCTGTAAGTAATAAGGGTGAAACTATGAATTGCTTGGGAGGATTCCAATGAAAAGCTGGAGCTGACTGGGTTTGAGCACTGGCAAGTTGGTATCACTGAAATGGCTTTGTGCTCAGCCAGGTGAGCAGCAGGAAATCCGGAGTCTCTTTCAATTCCTTGAGCAATGTGAACTTCAATGCTGATGGTGGATTCCCTCCTACCAAGGAGGAATGCTTGGGCTGGGCTGGGGAATGGTGCAAGGCAGAGCCCTGGGCTCTCCTGCTCCTCTATGTCCCTGGACTAATACACAGCAAATCAATCCTGCCAGTGTTAAGCGCTAAAGATAGAAATGCCCCATACAGCTATGAGCACGTATGGATATCTATAATACTCTGTGGCCGCAGGTTGAGATAAGAGCTTGAGGGGCACTGATTGCTTCTATGATTTATAACTGTCTGGAGTTGCAGAGCAACATCAGGTGGCCCATGAATGTTACTATTGACGTGGCTATTTATATAGCATCCCCAATTAATGCCACCATTCTGATGGGTGTGAATAAATACCACTGCAGAAATGATATCTGAATTTTTATTAAAAGTGTATTTTTAGGAGTTGGTGTTCTTTGCAGCTGGTTTCTGCCTTTGTGTACATCGCCAGTGCCACCTCTCCCACCAAGTCTCCGTCCCTCTGTGCTAGGTTTAGGCAGCTGGGTGGGAGGAAGCTTTGACTTCCCTTCTGCAAGAGCACAGATCTTTCAGAGCCTTCTCTGGATCAGGGATAATTTAGGGCAAACTGGAGGCTGCTCTAAGATGCGCCTTATTTCCAGGGACCTGGTGCAGGGAGCCTACTAGGACACAGGAGTCAGCCAGAGAGCAGAGAGTGCCCTGGAGACACAGAGTTGAACCCCTTTGGTTTGTTGGGAAGCTTAGGTGACGAGATGACAAAGTTTAGCCATTGAAGTTTGAACATTATTATGTTCAAAAGAGAAATTGTAATGTGTGAATTCAACATCTTCAGGTGAGCTAACAGATCATTTTAATTTAGAATCACTGGTTAAGGGTCTGAAGCTCCGGTATTGCCTCCCTTCCCTCACCTTTACTGAATCAATGGCACCATGGGATTAAAAGGTTCACTGCCTAGATCTTTTATTTATGCATTTATTTAATCTCGCCCCACCAGGGTAGGTATTTTAAGATTAAAACATTCCTTATTCTTGAAAGTTATGATAAATATTGATGCAGCATTTCACATAGGACATGCACAGGCAGTTCTCTGTGAGTGAGGGCTGGAAAGCAGCCAGGACTGGCTTGCAAGACTTCAATAAAAAGCAAAGAGAGCTCTACAAAGGGTGAAGACGAATGATGATGCTAACAAGCTTGCTGAGGTCTGAAAGCACAGGCTGGCAAGCATCCGGCAAGCATCCCAACAGGCAGCTGGGAGGGACTCTGTTCAAACTTCTGTTTGACTTTATAACATCCTTATGAATTGGCTTTACAAGATCAAGCAGAAAAACAGGAGAAGGGAAGATATCAAAATTTCAATAGTAAGTGGCCCAAGGCTTTTGTTTCTAATAAAAGGACAAGCTCCTTTAAGCCTGGTAATTAATCTGATGGATCTTTTCAATTTTATCAGCCCCTTCTGTGACACTATTCTTTAATCTGTGCAGCTCCAGCTTTCATGAAAAACAAACCCAGTGACAATGAGGTAAAACTTTGAAATGCTGCCCCAAATCCCAGCTGCTTGGGCATTTCCCTGTAATTGTTTTTCCATGGTATTTCTGTACGAATTGTTTAGTGCACTAAACACATCTCTGGTGGTGTTATAGCTTCTGGATACCTTAATCAGGGGGTTTGCAACTTCATACAAATATTGTATAGGGAGAGAAGGGTTTCTTGATTGTCTAGATTTGTGAGAAGCATCTGTCTTCCACCTTTTGTTGCTAAGTTAAATTACGGCCTCTAGGACAGTGGTGCAACATATTTTATTGCTTTCTAGAAAGCCCATTCAGGTAGGATTTCTTTAATGCTTGGGGCCTTTTTCTTCTTATCACAGGTTGGCGTCTGGCTGTCAGCTTGAGAAGTATGATCTCTTTGCAAATGGACATCCAGATCCAATGCATATGGTACCACCGGCTCCCAGCTCTAGCTCTGCCTATGCAAGGTTTGGATCACATTTAACCATGGCCAGCAAAGCAACAGCCCCAAAACTGAGCTTTTTGCTTCAGAGGGTGCCTGTCCCAGGGAAACAAACTGCAGAGCTGCTACTGCCATGAGATGTTCAGGGTGACCAAATCCTCCCAAACGTAGAAGCCAAGTTTATTCTAGGAGCCAAATTTATCTAAGTTCTTGGCATGTCATCTTCTTCTGCTCACTGCTTGGAGGGACTCCTCTCCTGCTTTCTGAAACTGGTGTTCACTGCTGAGGTCCTGACAGTTCCAGTATGTATGTTGTTCATGGCAACCATTGTTGCATTGGTGCATGCATGAGTTAGAGAGAATTGCCAACATATGCTGCTGTGCAAGTTTGTATGCATGCTGGAACCACATGAGCTGAGATTCAAGGCTCTTTTAGCAAACCAGCTGGGCTGGAGGTAATGTAATGTGAGTTCATAGGCAGTCAACGAAGCAGCAGAAGACTGCAATCCAGAATTTTAAATTGCTTCTTCAGGGGTATTTATTGGCATTTTTTATTAAAGAAACTGTTTTTTAAAAGAGGTGGTTGTTAGTGCTGCTTGCTAACATCCTGCTAGAAAATGGGTTTTGAGGTTCTTCCTCTCAACATCTGAGCTTGGACAGAGGCTGCATGCTAAAGGAAGGCAAAACCATTGCCAGAAACCTTTCAAGCCTAATAAGCACCTAGTGCTCCAATGCTTTCTGTCGTGCCTTGCCCCCTTTCTGGGATGCGACAGCTGCAGCTCCACGGGGAGGTGCTGGGTGGTAAAGCTGGGAGGGGCTGTTCTCAAGCATCCTGTCCGTGCTTATGTCTCAGAGCTGCCTTTCTCAGCAGTGCTGCTTGGGGCTGTCCCTGCAAGGTGCACAAGGAGCTGACAGAAGTAAATTAAGCTCCTGAGTAAATTAAATTAAGGCCATCTTAATTCTGAAAAAGGCTGTCCGCACAGGGACTTAAGGATGTTTAACTAATCCACTTGAGAAATTAATTCAGATTAAGTTCTCTGGGCATACCCGGGTAGGCAGGCTTGAAGGAAAAGAGGAGAAGGTGGTTCAGTAACAGGCTCACTGAAGGTGAGAGGGTTCAGTGGCAAGTTAGATGCAAACCAGGGGCCTCCTGAAGGCACAGGGGGCCTCTATAAAGCCAAAACCTGCCCTGAGCAGAATGTCAGGTTTTCCTATGAAGACTTCTCACTGGCCAACTGTGTTTATGGGAAAAAAAAAGGATGGAAGTCTTCTGCTAAGTGAGAGCCCAGGTTACCCCAGGAGGTGATGCTCATGCTGGGGAGAGCTCCGTGCTCTGAGGGCAAAGGTACCCTTTTCCCCCTTTTTTTTTTTATTGTAATGCCAGACAGGAAATATCTTGATGCAATATTTAACATAGAGACCTGGGGGACTTGGCATGATTGAAGGCAGGATCTTCATTTTGACAGCTTAATGCATTTTACATTACGATGCCACTGCATCCTTCCATTCATGCAGAGCAATCCAGTGATACATCTCCTTTTCCAAATCCTCACATGACGTACAAATATTGACCCTTTGCTCTTCTGACCCAATCTCCTTTTTCTTTATGAGATTCTGGTCATCTCAAATCTTTCATGTTTCACTAGGTGTAATCTGGTGATAAAGAGGAGGAGAAACCAAGCAAAGCCAAATTTCACCAATAACTACTTCTTTGACATTTAGTTATTGGATTACTGTGAAAAGCACCTTTGGTTGAAGTGGATTATACCTAAACACATGCCTTTGATACAGACAGTGAGGCATTCACTGCAGGTGTGTTTAGTATTCTGCTCAAATAATTTTAAATAAATAAGAATGATAAAATTTGGAAAAGTATGTTACAAAATGAAATTTTGGGCTGTAATGATCACAGTATTTGCAAAGTATTTGCTTGTCAATTAGAGAAGAAAATAAAATAAATAAATTTACATGTTTATAATGAGAACTCACTAAAGTTAGACTAATTTTAGTCATTATTAGGGCTAGCTGGGCTGGCATGGAAGAGAGTAGACAGGAGAGCTAGGGCTGTGAGATAGGCGCAGGAGGCTCCTGACCTGGCCCAGCCATATATACGCACATTAAATATCTACATAGTCATACCTATATGCATATCTCAGCCTCTGTGTGAGGGCTGTTCACACTTGCATGTGGATTGTCTGTGCAACTGAATGATCTCCAAAAGGCCTGTATTCCATTCCAGGTTATAGCAGGTGTTCTAAAATTGTGTATTAACCCACCTTTAGTCTAAATAATATTCTGAGCAATTTTAACCTGCATTTTAGCCTACTGTAGGAATACATGGCATGGTTCTTGAGTGAAAGTGGCCCCAGAAAGTGATGATCAGGTTGGGAAAGGCTGCCTGCTGCATTCAGCTGCATGTTTACTGTCAAGACTGGCTATTTTGCCACTTATTTTTTCAATGTATTTAAAGACTATCTGGCTTGGGGATTTTGGAGCTACATTGCTGGAGGCAGAAAAGCCACACACATCTGTATGCCTGTGATGTGCCCAAAATCAATATGGCTGTGAGCATGATCTGAAAGCCTGAGCCCCCACCTACTACGCAGATGCACCAAGCGATAAGCAGCTGCTAGTGGGGAAGGACCTGGTGCAGAAAAGAATGCCACCATGTGAAAAGATACACAATTCTCAATGAATAAATCCAATATATTCTATAAAAATCTCTTGTTATAGCCTGTTTTATTGAACCAACCAGCATGTTTCTCCACTTGAGAGACTGTGGAGAGCCTTATTTATTAGCACTGAAACACGAGCGCATCCCTGTGCCTTTGTCTGTGTTAACTCACTTGTCTCTTTGCGGCTGCATGTGTGATCCTAACCCTGTGCCTTTATTTTGGAAGGTTTATAGTTTAGGCCCAAAACCTTTGTTCCCAGCTGAAAATTACAAGGTGTCAGTTGTGCACATTAGCCTGGGAGAGGATTGTCTTTAGGGAGCTGCTGTTTATGGAGGAAGATGGGGGTGATGCTGGCAGCAGGGATGTACTCGCTGGGCACTGTGGGACTGTGGTGCCACATGTGGGGTGAAGGCATCTCTTCATGCAGAGGAACCATATTCAGCACCAGTAGCACGAGTGGGGCAGGAGATCTCATCATCTACTGCTGTGCATGTGAGGCTCATCATAAAACCTTATGTCTCAGAGGCAACCCAGGTATATGAAGCAGCTGGGCATACATGGAATAGAGCTCTTTTCTCTTCTTGGGTGTATAATGTGAGCTTTTCCTGCACAACCTTCAAACAGAGGGCAATGTATGACATAAGAGCCAGCCAAGCGCATAGAAGCACCTGACTGTCAGAACTGTTTTACCTGTAAGGTGAATCTCCTCATGAAGATTAAAGGTACATGCATTATCTAACAATTTTACCTCTAGCCACCAGACAGATCCAGCTTTCCAGTGTTAACAAGATCTTCTCCCTCCAGGGTCTATCTGCTGGCATCACCACCAACATGCAGGAGGTGACTGTCCTCATTTCAACAGACCTTCATTGCCAACCTCTGAGGTGGGAAAATATTCAAGCCTTGGATTGCCAAGAGAAATCGGAAGGAGAGCTGCCTCTAAAGTCCAGGCTTCTCTAGCCTGCTCTGTGGCCATGATGATCACTGATGACCCAAATCTTGCTTGAATTAAACAGGAGTCAAACCAACATGAAAACACCTTTGCACAGAGCACTGGAGCCAATTGAGATGCTGTGGGCATCAGCATTCCCATCATACAATATTTTTTATCTTCACTGTCTGGTTATCTTTCAGGAGGCACAGCGAGGGATATCAAGGACTGAGAACAGCCTTTGACTGTGTTGCTAAACATGACTAACATAGCAAAACCAGCATCAAGAGTTTAAGCCTTCAACTTGATGATGCAAATGTGCAATTTCCTGGCTTAGCGATGGTCCCATAATAAGGCAAAAATTAATATTACAGCATTGTGGCTTTTAAGCATTGTTTCAGAGAAGTTTTATTGGATATTGTTTCTGAGAGCACAGCCAGGGCATATGAGTGGAGATAGATGCTTGATTCAGATTTATATTAAGTTTTCAGCAAACTGGGGGAATATAAGCCTGTCTGACCTAGTATTATGCTGATTCCAAAGTAATTACATTTGTTATTTGCAGGATCTGTAGTAAATTGAGTTGTGGCAGTTATGTGGATGCTTCACAGAAGCAATTTCAGAGATCATTAAATATATCTTACATTGGTTACACATTACATTAACCCCTCCAGCGCCTCAAGACATATGACATCCATTCACCGAATAGGCAATTCTTATAGGACTAGATGCCAAAGTCAATCCAACAGAGAAAAATTCCGGAAATGTATGCAATTACCGTAGAGAGACGTCTGTTACTCACCACAAAGACATAAGGATTAAAAAGTTTATGCAAGGCTCATACAGAGTCCAGACCACCTACTCCACCAGCCTGTCCTCTGCAGCAGCCTGGGCTGCATCCTGCCACAGAAGGGGCAACATCCACGTGGCACACATGTGTGCATCACTGTTCTTCCTGGGGGAATTCCTCCTTGTCTTCAACTAGCTGCCACTGCTGTGGACCAGAATTATATTTATCAAAACAGATGTGTCTGGTCTGCATCAGTACATCTTCACAGCCCTTGGCAGTTAGGGGCATCAGTAAAAACTGCAGCATTTTGAGATCGCTCATTCACACACAGTGGTTAAAATTTACATCAAAGTCTCTTGAGACTCTTGAGATGTGATGTCTTTATGGGCTTGAGAAAAACATGGCTGGAAGCATTGGTTCATAAGGATTTTGAGGTTGTGATTTATTCTGTAGCCACCAAGGGGCAGGAAGGGAAGCAATACTACAGAGATACTTTTAAGGCAACATCAAGACCAATTTCCCATTCACCCACCAGCCTTAGGCCTGCTCTGCATGTGGCAGCGTCATGGAAGGCTCAGAGGGTAGGAGAAAGGGTCAGAGAAGAGGGTGGAAATGGAGGGGCTGATGGAGAGCAACAAGTGCATGAGGATGAAGGCACTGAAGGGACAGGTAGAGAAAAATTGAGTGCTTTTTATGCCCTGGGCAATGCCTGCTCCCAACATGCTAAAGCCCCATGTTGCACAATGGTTGCAGGGAGTACCCCAGCCTGGCTGTAAGTTAGCTGCTGGAAAAGCACAAGCTTTGTCATTGCTACATTTATTTCATCCAAATTACAAATGGTGTGGACAAACTGATGGAGAGACAGGTCCAGCCTGGGCAGGAGAAAGGATGTGCCTGTGCTCATAAGCCTGGCAAACAGCACCAGCTCTTTCTGGTTCCGTTTTCCGCCAGCTAGTAGCAATGCTTGCCCTTGTCTGCAGCTGCAAAGAGCTTTTGCAGGGTGTGAAAGTCTTGTATGCTCTTTGGAGGAGGCCCAGTGGGTTATTTCACACTCTGAGAACTGTGGTTTGTAGCCTGTTCTGAATGCAAGACTGCATTTGTCCCAGAGGAATGTCTGTGTTTCCTTTTTGAGGGGCAATGGATAGCACTAGGAAGAAAGAAGCAATGTTCCTGGGGCAGAGGAGACTCCTGCAAACCAGCAGTTTGATGGTCAGCAAACTTCCTCATGTTGCAGGAAATACCAGGTCACGGCCCCCACCCCCCCCGCTGAAGGTATCCTTCGTATTTTTAAAATAAGCGAAAACATAAACAAGCAATGGAAATATGTTAAATTAGGGAGTGAGCTGATGGAGAGGAGGTGAACAGGGGTTAGATGCCACCACAACTTTTTGCAATGTTATTTTTCACACCTTCTTCTGCTGCCTTTGGAGCATCATGTGGCAAGGGTTTGGGCAAATGGATTGGGATGGGAAAGAACGAGCCACCTCAGGACCTGTGTCCTCACCCCTTCTTGCAGGGTCTGTGCTGCATGAGCCTCAGCCCAGCAGCGTTAGAAAAATGGATTAATCAGGTTTGGACAGATGGTGGTGACAGCAAAGATGGCAACCCCAGGCACCTAGCCAAATACAGACTAGTGTGTGTCTTTGGCAAGACGGCTTATTCTTGTAGTGCCACCTCTTCTGTCCAGTGCGACAGCAAATGATTCAGCCCTTTTGCTCATTATTGAGCTTGTGAGCCAGTTTTAGCAGCAGCACAATAAATAATTCCAGCGCCCATTACTAGCAATTTTGCTAAGAGAGGGAGAGACAAAGTCATTAATGTTTGAGAGGAAGGATTTGAAACTGCTAGCTGCGAGCACACAGGACAGCTGCTTTTGCAGGAGTGGTAATGATGTAATCATCACTACTGTGATGTAATTCCCCCCAGGCTTCTGCAAAAGTTCCCACTGGGCACTGAAGCAAAGGTTTGTGAAAGGCTTCAGTCTTTGCATAAAAAATAAACTGGATTTTTTCATTACTGTGCCATATTCTCACAGTGGATATTCAAAGTCTAGCTGCAGGTGCAAGTGTAAAGGATTGGGGCCTACAGCACCCATCAAGCAGGAAAGAAGCTGTGCTGAAAGACCTGGAGGAGAAACTCTCCCAAGATCTTTTTTGTTTAGTCTGATCTAATTTATCTCTTGTCTAATGCAATGTTTAATGTTATAATGTGATTTTGGCTGATCCTCAAGATGTGCACAGCCTTGCTGGAGTCTGCCTCAGGAGCTGTTTTTATTGTTGGGTGACAGTTTTGCCCCCATTATCATCAATCATTACAGTAAAAGCTGGATGAGCAGGTTTTGTCTTGGGTCTAATAAATGTGCCCATGGACTGCCCACTGGCTGCTTGCAGGCTCCAGAGGCAGGAACCAATATCTCATGGATCTCCAGGGGATGGAGATGGCTCTGCAGGTGGCCCAGCCAAGGTTATTAACAAGCTCAGAACCTCTGCATGTGCAGTGACTAAAACCAAACCAGCCACATTAAGGTGAAGCAGATCTATGGTCTTGTTCCAATGAACACCTCTGCAGTAACTTTGATCACTGGCTTGAAGCATCCCCTGAGCAAAGGTCACTGACTTATTTGTCCATCACTCCCACCATCTTCTTTCTTCTCCCCTTCACTTGTCTGCTGCTTTCTCAAGCTCAGTGAATTGTGTTTCCCTGTGGCAAACAGACCAAGTTCATCACACTGTGTACACCTGCTCCCCTACCAGCTGTGGCTGCTTGATCTTGCAGCTCTGCCTTTGATGAAATCCCCATTTAAAACCTTCCTGGTTGTGATGCTGTCAAGCACTCATATAAACTGCCATCAGATTTGGCTGGTATCTCGTGAGCTCTGCACCCATCTCAGCAGATGGCTGTACTCAGGGCCATGTGTCTCTTCCACAATTCAAGAGCGAAGGGTAGCAGCGCCTGCACACTGCAGCCGCCTGCCTAGCAGCGTTGCAGGCCATTTATTTTCCAGCAGACTTTACCTGGCCTAACTCTCCATGATCCCAGTGCAGCATAGGCATAAACTTACGCTCTTTTCACTTAACAACCTCACATCACCTTTATTTTGGGAAGAAAACCTCTTGACCTCCACACACGTTGTGTCAAACACATGAGGCGTTTTATAGTTGGCAAAGGGACAGTGATGGGCTGATGTTTCCAAGCCCAGATGAGCTCTGGTAAAGCCTCAGAAACACTTCTTTATTCGTCTAGGTGGGGTTCAAAGCCAACCATGGCTGCTGTATAAGCAATCTGTAGTATTTGGTCTCTGAGCAATACACGGTAACTGGGAGCGTGTTCTGCATGCATTGCACAGGTACATTATTCATGCCTCTGTGTAGGAGTAGCAGAGAAAAACATTAAAAAAAGAATTGGTGCTGTGGTTGTTATTTGCTGTAAGCGCGGAGGGGAAGGCACTCATGCTGTAAATCTCCCCTCCCCACCAGCCATGGCAAGCAGTGTTTTACAGCCCCAAAGTAAATGTAGCACATGTCTGCTGCTGGCTAGAAGGAATGCATTGTTAGTGGGGACATTCCTCCTTTCTGTTCTTGCAGTTTTCCTGGCTTTAATTAAGCGGGAGTTTGTTTGGGTTTTGTTAATTAAGGGGTGCCCAGCTTCCTGCACCAAATACCAGCAACACCCTCTGTCCTAGCAACACAAACATACAAAAACTAGGAATACCCAGAAATATCCTCCTTCCCTACTGCAGAACTGTAACCGGCACTGGAAAGGGGAACCCCTGTCCTGAGGAACCTAAATACTGCAGAAAATGCAAAGAAAAGGAAATGGGGGATATGCAATACACTTTATAGTCTTTGTTTGGCAAAACCTTGGGTATCTCGCACCTCCAGCTATGAGGCACTTACCAGTCTTTGGGCTGCAACGATATTCCCCAAACCTGTCAACTTTCACCCACCCTCAGCTTTGGGTGACGCAGCTGGGGGACAGGGTGCAGCTGACTGTTGAACAAGCAGAAAGTATTTCAATGCTCCTCTTCACCCTCTTTGAACCACATCTGGTTTTTGTTTCTGCAGCTGACACATCCTCGGAGAGGCATCCTTCTTTGCTGGATTAGTCACACTGCAAGATTTAAAGGGAAAAAAACCCTCATGCATATAATTATTCTGTATCTGAAAACAGTAGGTTTAGAGCAGAAAGGAGCTGAACGGTGGGAGCATAAACCAGATTTCAGCAATGCTTTGCCTGATAAAGACCAGCTATTAAATACTTGCTGGGGGATGAGGACCCACCTGGAAATATTATGTTTGAGAGGAATCAAGAGAGTAGCAAAGCTGTTAAATCATTAAATCTCCTTTTCTGAACCAAAGGAGAGCTGGAGGCCACCACTGCAGAGCCGCTGCCTTTCCCATGCAGCACCAAGTTGCATGGGATGTGGTCTGCATGTCTAGTAAATACCAATAGTTATTTTAGATGTGCTAAACACTAGTGCTTTCCTCTTTCTTCTTCTCAAGACCATGTTTTGATGATTCTCTCACAGAACACTGAACTAGAAGAAAAATCCCAGGTCATTTGTCACTGATTTTGCACCAAGCTACATAGAAATGTGTTGCGTGGTGGATGGGTGCATCTGGGATGGATTCCTCTGAGGACTGCAGAGCCACCCGCATCCTTGGGCAGGTCTGAGGCCTCATCCATGAGGTGAAAGTGAAAGGCAGAACAGACACCACCCATGGGGTTGCAACACTGGAAAAGCTAGCAACACCAGAGGTGTAAAGGAATTAATAGGTATTTGTTAAATTAGTGTTCATGAGCACTAATGATGCCAGCAGCCTTCAAACAAAGCTGGGGAGATAAAAAGGGCAAGCAACCACGCTGGCACCCAGGGAAGTGGGCATCTGCTACCTGAGCTTGTGCGTATGGAACACCATCCCAAGGCAGAGTCCAGGCAAAACGGGGATAGCTTAATCCATCCCTAGCTACATTGCAGGGGCTTTGCCAGGGGGTGCTGGAGGTCTCCTTCCTTGTGGTTCTAGGAGTCTTTTTTTGCTTTCCTTTATTTTTTATTAACTAACTTTATGAGGAACATATTTCCAATAATGGCCTTGGAAGGGGCACTTGGTGATGGAGTGGTCTGGGTGTAATTTGCCTGCTGCTGAGTGTAGCATTTCAGTTCCACACGAATTTGTGCCTATGATTTATGATTTAGTGTTTCCTATTGTAAATTATATTTAAAGAGAAAAATGATGCTTATTTTTTTATTTTTAGAAAACCTAATGTTTATGCTTTATGTGCCATCAGAAGAAATGAAGTACTGCTGTGTGTTCAGACCATGTTTTCAGCAGGTAAAATGCAATTATTCTGACCAGAGAGCTCTATTTGATATATGAATAGAGTAAATGAAAAGGCATTCAAATCCTGATCCAAAGCCCTTTTGAATCTTTGGGAGTCTTTTCTTCCTAGAGATTATAGAGCTAACCCCCTGGTTATACAAATAGGAATGGGATACACGTTGTTTCTGTCTCGATGGGGTACTGCAATGGCTCAGGCTTAAATTTCACCCCTTGAGAATGCAGATATTGGTCTTTCCAGCTGCCATTCATTTTACCCAATGTTCTCTCTGTGTTTGTGGGTAGCAGTCAAGGACCTGTAATGCACTTTTCCCATCACATTAATCTGTGTGGGAGCCATTCTGACATTGTGCTGTGGCTTGTAGAAACACGAGTGCCATCCCTGCCTAGACCAACACCTTCCTGGGGAACGTGGCAGCATCTCCTCTTCTGTCTCACCTGGTATGAACCTCCCTGGCAGACCACACATTTCTACAGCCATCACTTCAGATCATGTCATCTGTTGAGGTGAACACGATGCTTTTGAGAGCCACCAGGGAAATTTGCTCTGCTGAGGGGTGGTAGACCTGCATCCCAGGAGCACCCAGAGATTTTCCTCCTGGCACCAAACAGCTCTTTAGGGTATCTGGGCTTCCAGAGGTGTTCAAAGCACATTGCAGCTGGTGTCTCCTCTGGTCCTGCCACTGCTGACCATGAGAGGTTTCCAGGTCTGTGAGATACCACGTTCTCCCATTTACCACTTTCAAACACATTCCCAAATATATCAGTGCATGCCTTAAACTTCTTGTGCTTCATTTTCTTCTTCGCGGTGATGAATTATCATCCTCAGGGGGGTGATTGCAATGCTCAGCAGCCTCTACTCTTCACTTTGCATTGACCCAGGGGAGCACCCAGCTCTACAGAGGTGTTTGGGAGGTCTCCATTTCCCTGGAGTATCTGCAGCCCTGACTTCTGCTGAGCAACACCTTTGGCTGCTAAAATGAAATATTCTGCAGAAAACAAATTTTTAATGGGATGGTAAATTAGGAACACAGGACACAGAGGCTTTGGTTGTGCATCTCACATTGGAAAGCAGAGTTCCAGAGCAGCAATACTGGGATATGGCAGACCTGTGTGTTAACATCACTTCAAACAACTGCCCTTCTCATGTATTACATTTCATATTTTGCGTTAATTTGTTTGAGGCAGAATTGAAAGATAATGGCTCAGTGTTTGCGAAACCATCAGGCAAGGACAAAAGATAAGAAAAAACCCCATGTTGATGTTGTGGTGCCATTCTGAAATGGTTTGTTCAGCTTAGCATAGTTTTAAACCTCTAAATCCATTTCTGAATTTATGCTGAAAACTAAATATGACTACAATACAAGCAACCTCCATCCTTTAAAGCATCCTGCAATTAAATGTTTTTCCTTTTGCAAAGAATTTGTTTTATCCCTGAAACTGTTTACTGAATCCATCTGGTATGGTTAATGGCCTCCGTGCAGTTAAGGAATTCATGTATTTTCAAGGGAACTCAAGTAAAGCTGGTTTGAAAATTTCCATTGAAATTGTGGATTTCTTCACATTTCATTTTGTCTTCCCTGCAGCTATTTGTTTCTGCAGGTTTTTTTCTTCTGCAAGGCTGGTTTTATACCTTCTTCTAAACAACATTTTCTAAGGGCAGCAGCAGTGAGCATGCACCAGAGACAGACTCCACACAAAAGAGAAAAAACGGTTTTGGCAGGTTTTCTTATCCCTAGCCAAGCTTCTTAAAGGGATTTTTAGCAAGCAGATATAAACTCCAAGCAATCCTATCTCTATGTTGAATAAAAGTACTTTTAGAGCCTTTGCTTTAAATATTTCCTATTTGTTTCTGTCACATAATTTTAAGATCATTATAGCCTGGAGAAGCCCATGACCTCATTCAGTCAGAGCAGAGTGGAGCCGCACAGGAACCAGCCCCGCTGCGGCCTCAGCACAAAATCCCACAAACATGAAAGCAGAGAGTCTGGGCAAAAATCCTTGTTTTAAATGGTATTTGTAGTGAAGTTCTTGGGTAAGTTTATATAGAAAACACAACAGAGAGAAACATGTACAGAAACTCCCAGGGCAAGCGCGTTGCTGGAGGGAATGGGGGCTTTGCTGCAGAAATCTCCACCATTGCTGCAATGCATTATTCTACAATTTGTGAACAACCTGAATCTATAGATGGAGAAAAGGAGTATCTAATCTAGGTATCCTTCAGCCTTCCCACAGTGCATAGACAGGGCACCTTAACAAAAAAGCTGCCTCATAGCCTATAATTTACCCTTCCTCCTCAACATCCAGGGTCCCAGGTAAGTCACACCTTGTGGGAAAGCTAGAAAGAAAACAGTCCCTGGAATGGGGCCAGAATCAATGTCATTTGACCTCTGTGCTCCCACACAGAACAAGTTAATATATGTGCATTAAACCTCGCCTTTTATTCCTACCAATATCTCTATCTATCTCCTGCCAGTATCTCTAGTACCTACAAGTTTGTTCTACTGCTTTTCTAGAGTGCTGGGTTATGTTTGCAGGGCACAAGACTTTTTCCCTGTACCTGTGACATGTGCATGAGGGGGGTCTGTAAAGAAGGGTTGAAATCTGGCATTTATTTATTGCAGGCTTCCTCTTTAACTTTTCATCCAAGGACACAAACCTGCCTTTTGCCAAACACCCATCCATGCAGAAACTGGTGGTAGCAGACAAGACACTTGTGCTAATTAATATTTTATGGGCTTGTAGACATTTTTCCTCAGCAGCTGGTCTTAAATAAAGACCAATTTGCCAAAGTGTTAATTAACTCTAATTGCAAAGTGCATTGTAGCTTCTCTGAGGATTTCCGTCTCGAGATTGACATGTAACCATTCAGCCTCTCATCCCCATCACACTACAGTGATATTTCAAGCAAGTTATTTCTGAGGGCTCCGTGCACGCTTCCAAATCAAATTCCACGTTATATAGCCAGGGGGTACCAAATGGCCATGCTAAACAGAGGATGCCAGTTTATCCATATGTATAAATCCTTGAAGCTGGAGACTTTTCCTGTGCATTCTTTGCTGGGCATCAAAGCGTGCCCTCTGCTGTGACCTGGACCAAAAATGTCTCTGCTCCCTGGTGAGTGTGGAGGAGTGGTGCTGGTCCACATCCAAGATGCTTCAGCAGCAAAAATGGGCATATCAAAACTCTGTGGAGTGGCATCTAGCCCCCAGATGGAGGCATAACATTGCACAGAGCAGCACTGAATACACCTACTGCTGCACCCAGTGTAACAGATAAGTTGGACTCCAGCATGTGCTACGCTTTGACAGCATATTTATACGAGCTTTCTAATTAGCTTTCCGTGGCTCATTTCGCTGGGTATACATGCAGATACTTTCGAGTGTTTTACCCCAGGCAGAGCTGGAGCCCCCCGTGCACGCGTGTGCTGAAATACAGCCCTGGAGCAGCATCCCAGCGTTAATGAAGAGGAAATCAATTAGGAGTTTTGACACGAGGCAGTGAGCTCAGGCAATTAGCCCTGTCTCTAGCTATGAGGCTGCCGTTTTAACGTGACAACGACAGCAACTGTATCACAGCCTTCTCAGTGGCTTGCAGCGCTGCCACTCTTGCTGATTACAACTATTGCTTTCCCCCCTCTGGAAAGCAGCCATATGTGGGATCTCTTCTGCAGACAGCTTTAATTGGCAGCAATCAGGCCCATGTATGTGGTGTGCATGGCTGGGAGGGGTTGTTAATTTTCAGATGGTGGTGTCATACTGCTTAAGGCTCCTGGTAAGGATGGAAAAATGCGCCGAACACTGCAGCCTCACCGCCTCCATTTGTGGAGCTGCAGGGGGATGGTTTTTACATGGCCATGTCCCATGCAGAAAACAACCAACCTTTCGATGTAATTTGTGATATCAGTTACTTTGGAAGCATTATTATCATCTTCTCCTTCTTCTTCTAATAATGATAATAATATTATTATATAATAATAATATTGTTGTTATTATTATTGTTATATCTGTGATTTGCAGTAGCTTTTATACAGAGGATCTGGAAAAGTCAAGTTGCATCTCCAACTCAAGGTAGTGTATTCACTAAAAATTAAAATTTTGGACTTTGAACTACTTTACCAGCCCAAATTCTCCTCTTGGCTCCATGGGGCAGCGAAGCTCTGGAAAGAAATAAAAGGATGTGGATATCCTGTTGGGAAGCAGGGTCTAAGCAAAACTAAATCTAATTCTTAAAAGGTTGGAGGAGAAGCCTTAGTGTACTGAAGTATGGTTTGCCTTAAATAAATTTTTAATAGGTACATATATGCAATACTGTTTAACAATTGATTCAACCGCCTTCTCAGAAACCCCCCAAAAAAGAAAAAAAGACCTTTTGCAGCATTAACTTCTTCAAACAAAACATTAGCACACTAATAAGCGCAAGTCATGGAGCTTTTCTCTTGAGCAGCATCCTTCAATAGGGGCTGAATTATCCCAGCTGGAGCCAGCACCGGCTCACCCCCAAATCTGGACACAGGGCTGTGCTGAGGCAGGTGGGGATTGCTTCCATTCATGCAGTGGGTGGCACAGCTATTAATTAGATGATTTGCCAAAAGAAGCCCTCTTTTGTACATATGCACACACTGCTTTTCAACTTTCAAAGGGCAATTCATGAACTGGTAGAGTCCTGGTAAATTAATAATAATGAGCTAATTTCCATGCCATCTGCTAATCACTCTCCTCTACAGCGCTTGGCTCCCAAAACAGGAGTTTTTCCCACTCTCCTTCTGTCTACCAACAGGAAATAATGACATCCAACTAAACTCTTCTGGAAGCGATTCACTTGGTATTTTTTACCACAAGAGCACTGAGTTGTTGTACAACCTCCAGCTCTCGTTTCAGTTCCTCTAAGGGGAAAATCTCTCAAAGGAAAGGAAGGGTGTGTTTTACAGTACAGGGCTGATCCTTGCTCTTTCCTCCCTCCATAAGTCCACATTTTCTTTATTAAGGTTGATTTTTGTCCTGCAATGACCTGGCATCAGCAGACATGGGGCAATGTGCTCTCAGGCGTGTGGTGGACGGGAGATAGTGGCCACCAAAAAAAGCAGAGTGCTGTATTTATGGGGTGCACAGACCTCAGCCATAAATACCAGCCGCTGCTTGTAAGAGGATCTTACTTTGCTTCCCAATGCCTGGAAATGTCAGGGTTAGGGTTAGGGTTAGGGTCAGGGCAACTGGGATGCTGATGTTTGCTGCTGCACAAATTGTCTTGCCTCTGAGCTGCAGGATACATGCAGCATGGCTGGTACAGTTATCCATAGCATCAAGAAGTGCTTCCCAAGTCTGTGGTACCACTGTGATAGTAACCTAGACTGGGGGATTTCTGCCCAGCGGATCACCCTGACATTCCTTCACAGATGACCTCTGCATGGGGCTGTGTGCAGGATGATGTCCCATGCTGAAGCAATCTCAAAAAGAATTTTTATTTGATTTCTGAACCCCCAAAGTCACTCTCAAACATTGCATGTGTGGATGAATAAACCATTTCAAACATGCATAGTGAAACCTGGCTGAGCAAAAAGGTTTTGTCAACCCCCACCAGGTTTCTGCTCAGAGCAAGGTGGAGGACAAAGCTGTGGGCTCACCCCAGGGCAGAGATGGCTACCGTGAAGCCTTGCCTTCACAGGACACTGCATCAGTGAGCCAAGGAGGGCAGTGGTTGAGTCACCAGTCCTGCTTGGGACCTTTATGCCACTGGGATTGCCACAATAGCTGTATATCTATCTATCTATCTGTCTGAATAATTATTTCTTTTATCATCATCATCATTGTGTATGTTATTATGTAAGCAATGAAATTATGCCCAGACACCCCAATGCCAGACATCCCCAATGTGTGCTTGAGAGCATTGTCAGCATTTCCTGAGGCTCAAAAAGCATCTCCCTCTTCCTCATAGTGCAATCACATCAGCTCTGAGTTCAGAGAAGTGTATCTGCCAGTGCTTGAAAGCCAGTTTCAGGGCCTGAGCACGACCTTTCATTGTCATATCCCAAGAGTTGATGGACGGTGACTTTGGCATGGATTTGAAGGTGTCTGGCCGGTTGGCACAGAAGAGCTTTCTCCAAGTGTGAGGACAAACTGGGCAATACCTGTGTAATGCAGAGAAATGCATAAATATGTTTCATTGCTTTCATGGAGTGCAGCTAAGCGAGACAAAATTTAAATATCTGCATTGTTCCCTGAATTGCCAGGGTTTTTCTTTTTCTCATTACCTTCTCCTTGCAGCTGCTAGTTAATGGAAAGCAGCAATAGGATTTTGCCTCCTCCCTGACTTATTGTGTGTGTGTATTTGTAGGCTCAGGATATTACACTGGGGATCTATGGATTGGTTAAGTCGGTTTATATGGAATTTGGGAGAGCAGGAAACACATTTAACTCTAATCATCTTGGGAACAGGTCACATAATCCAGAGAGTCATGAACCTCTCATAACAAATATATATGGCCAGGTGTGAGAGAAAATGAAATCCATATGCTAAACATGAATTGGGCAAGTAGAAATTTTCTAGAAGCCATAAATAGGATGTATGTCTGCTTTTGCCTGATCATGTGAAATTATGGGTAAGCCAAAACGGGTTCTTTCCTACAAATTACACCCATGATTTTATACAATGATTTTTGATTATCTTTTCCAAATGACTCTTACTTGCCTGGGAGCATAGTAACCCGTGGTTTGAATTACTCTCAGAGGGAGCTTCGGTGCCGTTTCTGAGAGCAGAGTTTGGGCCACAGTCTTTATTATCTGATGACTGTCATCATGCAAATGGATAAAACTGGAAATGAAAAAGTACTCAAGGCTCTTTCAGGTTATTTCAGCATGAAGGAGAATACCTGGCTATGCAGGAGAGCCAAACCAAGAGCAGCGGGAAATGGCTGTTGATGCATTGCAGCCATATAGCTCAGCCATGGGTGTTTTATCCATGAAAACAAAGGCTTTTCCATAGCTTTGATGCCTGCTTGTAAGCCAAAGTCTTTCTGGCACTCCAGACTGAGACTGGAGTGCGTCCTGCATCATATGTGGGGTGAGCCCCTGCCTGTCAGGTTCAGTGTGTGGGCATGGACCACAGCAGTGGGTAATGCCAAATCTCATCATCCAGCTCCAACCAAAGCCCAGACATGAAGTATATTGCAAAGGTGATTTTCTTCATATAAAGGAGCACCATCGTTAAACACCTTTTCAACATCCATTTGCATTAAGCTGTGTAAAAGGATGCTGAGGATGCAAGCAGTGCTAAGGGCTGTTCACTAAGGGCTGTTTATGGCTGAGTCATTTCCCACTGCTTCCAGTAGTCTTCCCAGGCATGGGACATCCTATGCAGAAGGAACGCAAGCCACTGAGCTGTCCTTTCTGTAGCGTGGGGGAAAGGTGTGAGAGCAGCTTGGGGTGACACTGGGGCTGTGTGTTTCTGGCACTGCCCACAGCCCTCCCAAGAGCTCCCAAGCCCTCCCAAGCCATGAGAATAGTGCAGAGGCCATCCTTGCCCACCTTTTTCGTACACCCCCCTGTACTGGGGGTGCCCAGTGCTTTGTCACAGCTGGGAAGTGGCTACTGAAGTAAATATCCTATGTTTGAAACTGAGTTGGAGCGGGTTGCAAGCTGGTGAGGACTGAAGGCCATGGATGGGACATTGAGATGTCCCTGGGGGGAATCAGCCAGGCATGCCAGTCTCTCTGAGAGAGAAAGGTGAAAAACAGGGTTTATACTAGCTTAAATGCCCAAGAACTAAATTGTAGTAAGCCAACAGCATCTCCTGTTCAGCAGATGCGGCCAGACTGGAGGGGTGAGCAAATGGAAAGGATGAACTCATGGATATAGAAATGCCTGCTGTGAAAAGATAACTGTGAACAAACTATGGCACTGCTGGATTTATTTAATCTTTTAATGTGTAAACAGTAGCTTTTTACTTCAGCAGAGTAGCTGAAAACTCCCAGATGAAGAAAACAGGTTTGTAAATAACCATATCCTGGCCAACAGCAGGTATGTACCATGCAATGGTTGGTCTCCAGCATGATTCTGGTGCTTGTCCGAGTTGTTCTGTAAAGCCCAGAGAAGAGAGATGCACCTAACAATGTTTTTATGTACCTTTTATTCTAGGTGTTCTCTTGCAAGTTGTTTTTCAGTACTTCTATTTGCCTCACATGTAATTTTAATGCAGATACAGACATTAAAGTAATCACAGAGATGTGGTGCTGTTCCTTTCATCTGTGGTTAGTTAGAGCTGAGAGCTGCAGTGATAGCATGGTCCGTGCTGACCTCTTTGCATATGTACGAGCAATAAGGGCTAGGACATTTCCTTTGGGAAAAAAAGGAACAATGCCAGAGGAAAAAAATAGATGTGAAGTATAAAGTGGTTTCAGGAAAAGACTATTAACTTGCAATTGGCCTGCAGGCACATGTCAGTGCTGAGAAGTTTGCACTCCCTGGGGGCCGAGTCCCACTGCGCTGAAGCCTGATACTGGCAGCTGTGGGGACCAGGAGGAGCCCTTCCCCAGCCTCAGTCTCAGCATCTTCTGTGTGCATGTAGCAAGCCTCACACCGCTTAATTTCCTATCTTTCTCTGCCTCTGTCCAAGCAATCTAATTTCCTTCCCAGGAGCAGGC